>CAJQZJ010001034.1:396252-435255 GCA_907164525.1 Lophiomys imhausi
TATAGACTTTGTTTCCTGTCAATGAGACACTTTTTCCTAGTGGTGCTTCCTTGTAGGCCCCAGTGTATGAGGAGGCTCTTGGCCCTCATATGACTGCTGAACTGGGGCAGGGGACTGTTGTGTAGGGACACTCTACTACCAGGGGGTAGAGGGTGGGAGGGCAGGACTGGGAGGGGTGGAAAGAGGACACTGTGATGGAGATGTAACCTGAAGTAATAAATAAACATCAAACAAAACAAAACAAAAAAAAAAAACAACCCCTGGTCACTAATATCCATCAACATCAATGAACTCAACTCACCAATAAAAAGACACAGACTTACAGACTGGATCCGTAAACAAGACCCATCTTTTTGCTGCATACAAGAAACATATCTGACTATTGAAGATAGACACTATCTCAGAGTAAAGGCTGGGAAAAGGTTTTCCAAGCAAATGGACCCAGGAAACAAGCTGGAGTAGCCACCCTAATATCAAACAAAATAGACTTCCAATTGAATTTAATAAAAAAAGACAGAGAAGGGCTTTACATACTCGTTAAAGGAAATATTCATCAAGAGGACATCTCAATATTGAACATCTATGCCCCAAATACAAAGGCACCTACATTTATAAAAGAAACGATTCTAAAACTTAAATCGCACATCGCTCCCAACACTTTAATAGTGGGAGACTTCAACACCCCACTCACAAGACAGAAGCCAAACAGAGAAATAATGAGTCTAACAGAGATCATGAACCAAATGGACTTAACAGATATCTACAGAACATTTCACCCAAACACAAAAGAATACACCTTCTTCTCAGCACCTCATGGAACCTTCTCCAAAATCGACCATAAAGTTGGACACAAAGATAGCCTCAACAGATACAAGAAATTGATATAACCCCTTGTATCATATCAGACCACCATGGAATAAAGCTGGACTTCAATAGCAAAAGAATCAACAGAAAGTCTACACTCACATGGAAATTGAACAACTCTTTACTAGAGGACCACTGGGTCAGGGAAGAAATAAAGAAGGAAATCAAAGACTTCTTAAAATCCAACGAAAATGAAGATACAACATACCCAAACCTATGGGACACAATGAAAGCTGTGCTATGAGGAAAGTTCATAGCACTAAGTGCCTTCAAAAAGAAAATTGTGACAGCTCATATTAGCAAATTAACAGCTAAACTGGGTGAATTGGAAAAAAAGAAGCAAACACTCCCAAGAGGAGCAGAAGGCAGGAGATCTTCACACTTAGTGCTGAAATCAACAACTTATAAACAAAAAGAACTATACAACGAATCAATGAAACCAAGAGTTGGTTCTTTGAGAAAAATCAACAAAATAGACAGACCCTCAGCCAAATTAACTAAAAGACAGAGGGAGAAAACCCAAATCAACAAAATCAGAAATGAAAAGGGAGAAATAACAACAGACATTGAGGAAATCCAGAGAATATTTGGATCCTACTTTAAAAATTTATACTCCACCAAATTTGAAAACTTAACTGAAATGGACAATTTTCTTGATAGATTCCACCTACTGAAGCTCAATCAAGATCAGATAAATAGATTAAACAGTCCTATAACCCCTAAGGAAATAGAAACAGTCATTAAAAATCTCCCAACCCAAAAAAGCCCAGGGCCAGATGGCTTTAGCATGGAATTCTAATGGACCTTCAAAGGAGAACTAAAACCAATACTTTTCAAACTCTTTCACTAAATAGAATCTGAAAGAACATTACCAAACTCATTCTATGAGGCCACAGTCACCCTGGTTCCTAAACCACACAAAGACCCAATAAAGAAAGAGAACTTCAGACCAATCTCCCTCATGAACATAGAGGCAAAAATACTTAATAAAATACTAACAAACCGAATTCAAGAACACATCCAAAGTATCATACACCATGATCAAGTAGGCTTCATCCCAGGAATGCAGGGATGGTTCAACATACAAAAGTCTATCAACGTCATTCACCATATAAACAAGATGAAAGAAAAAAAACACATGATAATCTCGCTAGATGCAGAAAAAGCATTTGACAAAATCCAACACCCTTTCATGCTAAAAGTTCTGAAGAGAACGGGCATACAAGGATCATATCTAGAAATAATAAAGGCAATATACAGAAAGCCAGTGGCCAACATCAAAATAAATGGAGAGAAGCTTGAAGCATTTTCTCTAAACTCAGGGGCAAGACAAGGATGTCCACTTTCTCCATATCTCTTCAATATAGTACTTGACGTTCTTGCTAGAGCAATAAGACAACTAAAGGAGATCAAGGGGATAAACATTGGAAATGAAGAAGTAAAATTATCCCTATTTGCAGACGATATGATACTATACATAAGCAACCCCAAATATTCCACTAGAGAACTCTTACAGCTGATAAACACCTTCAGTAAAGTGGCTGGATAAAATATTAATTCAGAAAAATCAGAAGCCCTTCTTTATACAACAAACAAATGGGCTGAGAAAGAAATAAGGGACAATAGCCACAAACAACATAAAATACCTGGGGGTAACTCTAACCAAGCAAGTAAAGGACCTGTACAACAAGAACTTCAAGCCCTTGAAGAAAGAAATGGAAGAAGCCTTTAGAAGATGGAAAGATTTCCCATGCTCATGGATAGGTAGGATCAACATAATAAAAATGGCCATCATACCAAAAGCAATATATAGATTCAATGCAATTCCTATCAAAATACCAACACAATTTTTATAGACTTGGAAAGAGCTATTCTCGATTTCATATGGAACAACAAAAAGCCCAGAATAGCTAAATCAATCCTGTACAATAAAAAAAAATCTGGAGGTATCACCATCCCAGATTTCAAGCTGTACTACAGAGCGATAATTGTAAAAACAGCATGGTATTGGTATAGAAAGAGACCAGTAGATCCATGGAATCGAATTGAAGATCCAGAAATAGACCCACACACTTATGGGCACCTAATTTTTGACAAAGAACCAAAAGCGCACAATGGAGGAAGGACAGCATCTTCAACAAATGGTGCTGGTCCAACTGGATGTGCACTTGTAAAAGAATGAAATTAGATCCGTACTTATCACCTTGTACAAAACTTAAGTCCAAGTGGATCAAACACCTTAACATAAGGCCGGTCACACTAAATCTACTAGAAGAAAATGTGGGAGAAACCCTGGAACTCATTGGCACAGGTGACAACTTCCTGAACAGAACACCAACAGCTCAGGACCTGAGATCAATAATCAATAAATGGGACCTTATGAAACTGAAAAGCTTCTGTAAGGCAAAAGACACTGTCATTCGAACAAAGCGGCAGCCTACAGACTGGGAGAAAATCTTCACCAACTCCACATCTGACAGAGGGCTAATATCCAAAATCTACAAAGAACTCAAGAAATTAAATGCCAAGAAACCAAATAATCCAATCAAAAAATGAGGGACAGAGCTAAATAGAGAATTCACAAAGGAGGAATCCCTAATGGCTGAGAAATGCTTGAAGAAATGCTCAACATCCTTAATCATCAGAGAAATGCAACTCAAGACGACTCTGAGATTCCATCTCACCCTTGTCAGAATGGCTAAGATCAAAAGCTCAAATGACAGCATATGCTGGCGAGGGTCTGGAGAAAGGGGAACCCTACTCCATTGCTGGTGGGAGTGCTGGTTTGTGCAACCACTATGGAGGTCAGTCTGGCGATATCTTAGAAAACTTGGAATAGCTTTGCCTCAGGACCCAGCCATACCACTTCTGGGTATATACCCAAATGCCTCTTCACCGAATCATAAGGAAGTTTCCTCATCTATGTTTATAGCAGCCTTATTTGTAATGGCTAGAAACTGGAAACAACCCAGATGTCCCTCAACCGAAGAATGGGTTAAAAAACTGTGGTACATCTACACAATGGAATATTATTCAGCTATCAGGAACAATGAAATTATGCAATTTGCAGCCAAATGGATGGAACTAGAAAAGCTCATCCTGAGTGAGCTAACCCAGACTCAGAAGGATACATATGGCATCTATTTACTTACAGTAGGATTTCAGCTATATAGTAGAGGATATTGATACTACAACTAACACACCAAAGGGAACTTGGACATAGACTTTTTATTTTTTATTTTTATTTATTTATTTATTTATTACTTTTTTAATATTTTTTAGTATTTTTTATCTATTTGTCTGCTTATTTGTTTGTTTGTTTAGTAGTTCTCTCTCCTGGGCAATGAGACACTTTTCACTGATGGTACTGCCTCATAGGCCCCCAATGAATGAGGAGGCTCTAGGCCCTCATATGACCTCTCAAATGAGATGAGGGACTGTTATATAAGGACACCCCACCCCAGAGAAATGGGATGGAAGGATTAGGAGGTAAAAAAAAATGAAATGTGATGTTTCAGCCTTTTACTACTAATTGTCATAAACTGTTTAGGATAATTAAGAAATGCAAACTAATGGTTATGCAAGCCGGTCATTCCGTTAGGTACTATGACAGCCTATTATAGTTATTTTCTAAGCTAATCAGAAATAAAGCTGCTAAGAGGCAAACAACATCTGCTTACCCTAATATAAGAGATAGATAGGACCTCTTCAAAAACCTCAAGAGATCTGCAGAATATGGCATTCAAAGAAGTTTTCATAACTTTAGATTTTTTTTATATCGAGACATATCATCTCCTGACAGCACCCCTATTCTACCCCAAGTAGAAGATGAGCATCGAAGAATCTCCAGTGGGAGATGATTGAATTAGTCGTAAGCCTATCTCTTGGTAGGAAAAGCCCCTTGCTCCAACTGTAGACAGAATGCTGTCCAAAAAGGACAAAACCTGGAAGCAGGTATGTCGACTGCCTAGCTCTGCCAAGATAGGGTAGGCAAGTCCTTCATAACCCCTGCTCTAAAATCAATGTCTGTCAGAGAAACGGGGCCAAATGACAGAAGATCGATGCTGTAATGTATGTAGAGAAAATGGGAACTGTCCAGGCAGCCACTGGTATGTCTTTTCTTAGTTTTGGAAGCTGCAGGCCCTGTACTTCCTATAAAATCAGATATATTTATCCCTCTCAGGTCTCTGAGGTGGTTGAAGTACAGATAGCTAGAGCCTCATAATTAAATTTTGAGTGGTTTAGGAGTCAAGAGAGTGTTATAGATCTAAGAAAATGCTTTTAAACTTTTGTTGCAAGTTAGTATGAATGTTGAGTTATATGTAGAACTTTAAACTCATGGAGATGGTTAGATAGTAGAATGTTAAAGTTAGGTGCCAAATACATATGGACTAGACCTTGGGAATGTATGCTAAGCCATATAACCCTCATAACTGTGGCCTAATTACCTCTGTTGTTTTGTATTGTATTTATTATTATAAGAGAAAGAGCCATTTGTTGGACTGAAAGGGGAAACTGTAGGGGGAAATAAGATATACCTTAAACTTAAAAAAAAAGGAAAGAGGATGGGGGGTTGAGGGTGGGAGGGTGGGACTGGAGGGGGAATAGGTAGGGGACTGTGATTGAGATGTAACTTGAAGAAATAAAAAATAAAGGAAAAAAAAGAAAATTCAAAAAAAAGAAAAGAGATAGAGGCATCTTTTCCCCTTTCAGAGTGCTATAGAGATTTTTCATTTGTTTTCTTTTACTGAAAATATTTTTTATGTTATATATTGAATACTCTACTAACCCAACCCACCCCACCTTTCCAGTATAGAGGACAAAAAGGCCTTTTATACACAGATAAACACTGGAGAAGCCAGGAAAGTTAAACACACAGCTTACCTCTTCAATTGAATGATGTGTGTAGCTGTTCTCCCTGATATCCCAGGAATGATGTAGTTTTACAGCCTGGTGATCCTTTGCTGTCTGATGAGACAATATTTACCTGTATCTCTAGAATTTCTTTGTCTCAGACCTTCTCCCCCTTAAAACTTTGAGCATTGCTTCTAGGCTCCACAACCCATACTTTGAGTGATATCACTTGTACTTTACAACAGCGTAAGTGACTTCTGTTACCTTATGGCCAGGACAATTCTGATACCCACAGGCATTATGTTTATGTCAACCAAGCTCCCTAGACTCTCTAAGTACTGGGCACTATCTCTGAGTGAACAATATCCATTCTTGTGAAAGAAGCCAGATGTACTTTGTAAACAATCTCAGTGTAAGCATGTCTTAAATTGTTATACACTTGGAACTGAGTTAATTGTTATCTGAATACCTTTTTTTTTTTCAAAATTGTGCTATAAGTCTTGGTCCAGCACTGGTTACAATAAAATCAGACTGGGATGAGTTTCATTCTTAGCTCTTTTGCGTATTTTTCCCTGCCTTCTGTAAAGTATGCAGGAGAATGACCACACACACACACAGACACACACACACACATATGCACCCACTCTTCCAAGGTCTGCCTCCTTCCCCTCCCATCCCGATCTATACTCTTTCATCCCTCATTAGAAAACAAATAGAACTCTAAGGAATAATAATAAAACAAAATAAATAAGATGCAAACAAATTGGAATATGACCAAAAAAGGAAATAAGCCCCAAAGCACAAGAAACATAAACACAGACACACATACATCTACACACACAAGAATCACATAAAAACTCATAACTGGAAGTCATAATATGTATGCAAAGAATTTGGAAGAAAAAAAACTATAAATGCTAGGCTTGTATTTATAATTATCTCCCTCTACTGCTCATTCTATATTTTCTCCACGCTCAGCAAAACTTAACCAGGTTTTGATTCTTAATGTTGTGAGTCAAACAACCTCTAGATATGCCATTGAGCTTGTGTTTTATTGGTCATCTACTGCTGTGTATGAGGCCTACCCTTAAGAGTGGTTTGTTTTCCCAGTGAAATGCTCTTGAATAGAAAATGGAAAAACTAATTTTTTAATTTCAAGTGGGTATGGTTCAACCTCATATATCTTTCAACTTTACAAGGCCATGGGTAAATGAGAGTTTGCAACCATAATCCCATGATTGAACAGAATTAAGCCAACAGAGATATCTGCTTCTATTACACAAGGTTCTATAGGGAAGTAGAATTAGTAGAGTTAATTGACATACATAAAAAACAGTTTATTAGAGCAATTGAAAAGCTGTGATCTGACTATTCCAGTAATGGATATCTCTAGGCAGAAAGTCCAAGATTTCTCAGCTAATCTTCAGTACATTATGGAATAGTAAAGTAGGCTCTAATATCAGTGAAGGAATGAACTTGTCATCAAGAATAAGAGTAAATAGGTAAGAAACAAGAGCTTCATTCTGTTCTCACATGTCCTTTACATAAACTGCTACCAGAAGGTCTGGCCCAGACTTACAGTGTATCCTTTTACCTCAAATGATCTGGATTTAGGGTGATCTTCCAACCTGAAGTGACCCAGCCAAAGAAAATCCCTCCCAGATGAACCCAGAAGTTTGGGTTTTAGTAATTCCAGAAGAACTGAAGTTGACCACTTCAGAAGAACTGAAGTTAACCATCACAAGTCCACTCCTTGTCAACTTGACATACAATCATATCTCCTTATGTCATGCTTAATTTCCAAATAAAAAGAAAATCAAGTTATAATTATGCCTAATATGATATAACTATCCTACATATAACCTCATATGTATTTATATTTTATAACAGCTGGTAGTGTGTCCCTTTAGGGACATTCTTTTAGCATCTCAAAATGTAAAAGTAACCATGTATATTAATATTACCTCAATTGATGGCACATAATATGGTAAAGTAATGTAAGAAAGAATACACAAATTTCTGCACAAAATATTCTTAACAAAATATGACAGAAACACTCATGCCAATTATAACCCTCATTTTTGCAACAGGTCATATACTTTTAGCTGGTATTTATCACTTCTTTCCTCTACTGATCATTCTGTATTTTCTCCACCCTCAGCAAAACCTCAGCAGGTTTTGAATCTTTTCCTAGAGATATGAAGCATTACTTCATTCCTGAAGGATCTGTGCCCTTTGTCATCCTGCCTGACTTGGGTTGTTGGTAGTTTCCTGTTGACTTTAACCACAGGACACAGTAGCACCAAAAGATGTCCTAAAAGATATTCTTCACTCTGGACATAAACTTTCTTGCTTCCATTGTGGAGAATCAATCCAAATTCCCTCTGTTGTTGTGTATAAATCACCCCTCTTAACATTCCTTTCTTAGTCTGTTGGATTAAGAACATCAGAAATCCAAAGCATCCAAGGGAAAAGTTTTAGCTTTTAGTTCAATAGAATTTTTGTTATGGCTTCTGACAGGAGTCCCCACCCCCACCCCAACTCTAGAGCTAAAACATCTAGGCCAGTAGAACTTAACATCCAGGAAATAGGAAAAATTTTCCAATGGGCCCTAGGGGTAGTAGTGAGTGCACCTATTCCCTTTTCCACCCCTTAATTCATGGACCCATTGGTCCTGGGTATGGAGAAACAGGACCATATAGTGAACAATGATTCAAAGCATATACTACTTCTGGAGAACCCTGCCACCTAATTATCACCGTAACTGTGATTTCAAGAAGCCATTATGTGATTTTATCAGACCTATTGCTAAAGGAAAATGATAATACCAGTGGATGGGCCCAATGTCACACTTCTCTGACTGAGAAGTGATTTCCTTGGTCAGAAGCAACACTGTGTAGAATACCATGATGATGGATGAGGAATTTGGTAAGTCCATGGGCAGTAGTTTTGGTAGAAGCATGTGTAGGATAGGCAAGTTCATAATGAAAATATGTATGCTCTCAAGTAAGGGCAAAGCATTGTCCTTTCTAGAAAGGAAGTGGACCATAGTAATCAACCTGTCACCAGGTTAATGGCAAGGCATCCCAAGGAGTGGTATCATACCAAGATTCTGTTTTGGTCTCTATTTTGTCATATCTGGCATTTAACATCAGCTGTAACCAGGTCAGCCTTGGGGAGTGAAAGTTCATGTTGTAAATCCCTGGCATAACACCCCTCTCTACCATATGGGAGTTTGTTCATAGCAATTGGGCAATGACAAGAATGGCTGGGGAAAGTGGCTGACTGTCCACAGAATGGGCCATCCTGTGTACTTAATTATTGAATTTCTCTGATGAATTGATATTTTAATGAACATTTACATGAGACATAAGTGTCCTTACATCCTTTTACCATCTGGAGAGATTTATCCACATGTGTCTTCCTTAGATATCTTTTTCACTAATTTTCCAATCATGCTATTTCCAAGTCCCTTGCCATCTAGCCACTCTGGCTATATGTGAGAGGCCGCACTCACAGTCGCCATTACAAGATGGCGCTGACATCCTGTGTCCCATGCTGATAAACAACCAATCTGCGCATGTGCGAAGGGAATTTCCACTCGATGTGCTCTGCCTCTCCCGCGGCGTCATCTCGCCTGATGAGCAACAGCCAATCAGGGACTGACACATCCTAAGCGGAGGACAGTTTCCTATATAAGGGATGGGTTTCTGCCATTTGGGGTCTCCATTTTACTCATTGTAAGCTTATGCTCTCCCTCTCAAGATGCATTAAAGCTTTGCTGCAGAAGGATCCTGTGTGTGTGCTGCGTCGTTCTTGCTGGCAAGACGGTAACACGAGCCACATCTGGTGCCGAAACCCGGGAATTGACCACACCATCGTCAGCACCTTCGGAGACCCCCTGACTTCAGGGAGGGTTCAGAACTGCAGAGTTGGTAAGTTCGGAGAGGTATGCATATTTCTGAGGTTCTTGGGTCGATTTTAGCCATTATATTTACTGCCATAATTGTCCTTCTCTTGTTCATTTGTTTTCGTGGTGGCTTTTGTTAGCAATTGGAGAATAATCATAAGGCCGAGGTACATGAGTGGCGGATTCTCTCCAAAAATCTGTTTTTAAATCTCTTGTGTAAAAAATCAACAACGGAGCCTCGGGGGCCGTGTATAATGCAGCTTGTAAGACGGACGTAGATAAGCCGCGGGCGCGGTAATTTTGCTTTCGTTTTCTTTGGTGGTCATCATGCAGACGTAGCTAAGCTGCAGCAGCCGTGGTTTCGTCACAATCAGTTTTGACCACACTCGAGGCAGTCTTAAAACAGAGAGATATTAAAATTACACATAGGACCCTCAAAAATTTTGTTAAAGAAGTAGATCGTGTGGCTCCCTGGTATGCATGTTCGGGATCCCTTACGGTCACATCATGGAATAAATTAGGCAAGGATCTTGATCGCCACCTAGCGAACAATGACTTGAGATTGGGCACCAAGGCAATTTGGAAGCTTGTCAAAAATTGCCTAGAGGATGACAACTGTAAGAGGGCAGTAGATGAAGGACAGGTCACCCTAGAAGAAGTTCAGGATAGCATGTCAGAAACCGAATGTAGTGAGAGGTTGGGTGCGCGCAGGAAAAAGGATACCCATAAAAAGAAAAAAGCTCAGGACCCTCCTGTAAAAGGAGTGCAACCCCCCTCAGGACCTAGCTCACTGCCAGGAGAAACATCACAAAGGCTTTATCCTTTAAAGGATCTTGAGGCATTGAATATTGATAGCTCTACAAGCTCTAGTACCTCTGACAATGAAACCCTTGATTCAGAGGAAGAAGCAGAATTGGAGGAGGAGGCGGCCAGGTACGAGGAAGAAAGATACCACCCAGACGAACGTGAGGGCAATAAAAAACCCTCCCTCAATTCATCTCATAGGGTGGCACCCACTGCTCCCCCACCCTATGAGTTGCAGTCTGGATTTTCCTTTTGGCCGGAAAAAGTTCGTAAAAAAATTACATAACTTTTTTCCTGTGTTTGAAACAGAGAACGGGGGTCGAATCCACGCGCCCGTGGAGTTCAATCTAATAAAGGACTTGGCTGAATCTGTTCACAAATATGGGGTTAACGCAAATTTCACCCTGGTGATGTTAGAGAGAATTGGCACTGGTGCCCTAACTCCTACTGATTGGCAGATGGTGGCCTATCATGCCAGGGCAGTCTACAGATATGCCTAGCCAGCCAAGGTTGGCCCCCTTTTGCAAAGGAGAACGGTCAAATAATGTTATTTTGCCATGGACCGGATGTCAATCCAGAGACACCATGTGGGCTGTCCCGGAAGTATTCTCCTTCTCGCCTAGATTGGGAGAGAGCTTTATAAATAATTCTCTTGCAACTGTCAATTCAAACCCCTTTGATCAGTGGCTCCTATGCGGGATCAATGGGAGCTGCACAGATCTAACACCAATGGTTATGATAGGAGGAGGAAGAGGGGAGTATGGACAATTACAGTATGACTGGAAGAGTACAATTGGTAATACTTTGAATAGGGGCAAGAATTCAGGGTCCATGAAATGGCAGATGGAGGATGTTAAATATTCAGCTTTTACCTCTGCGGCTTACCCCCCCTCCCCGGTATGTGTTTGGCCTCCCTTTCTGTGGATGGTTAGCAATGATTCCAATATAATAATTAATGGAACCTTGGAATGTAGCCTGGGAAGCTGCTTTTATACCCTTTGTTGGGAAGCACAAAATTACCCCATAGCAGTGATGGTCCGCATGCCTCGTTTTGTACCTGTTCCAATAAGAACAGCAGGAAGTATGACACTTTTCAGAACAAAACGAGATTTCTGCATTTCTGCCCTTATTGTAGGCCTTGTTGCCGCTGCAGCGGTGACCGCTTCTGTCACAGCCTCAGCCATGGCCCTGTCGACATCCGTGCAGACTGTGCAGACAGTCAATGAGCTGTCTGCCTCAGTGTCTGTAGCCCTGGATCCTCAGAGCTCTGATAACACCCAAATACAGGGCGGTCTTATGCTGGTCAATCAGCACATTGACCTAGTCCAAGAACAACTGGACGTTTTATGGCAACTGGCCCAATTGGGATGTGAACAAAAGCTCCCTGGACTTTGTGTTACTCCAGTTCAATATGAAAATTTTACTAGGGCAGCTAATCTGTCAAAGAGTCTCTCTCAATTTATCTTACAGAACTGGACAGCGGAGTTTGAATAGACCTTGAGGGAATTGCGAACTGCTATCATTCAAGTCAACTCCACACGGCTGGATCTGTCTCTCACTGAGGCACTCTCGTCATGGATATCTTCGGCCTCCTCCTTCTTTAAAGAATGGGTTGGGGTTGGATTATTTGGAGCTGCAATCTGCTGTGGATTAGTGTTGACCCTATGGTTGGTCTGTAAACTCAGGGCCCAAACAAAAAGAGACAAGGTGGTTATTGCCCAAGCACTCGCTGCAATGGAAAGCGGGACCTCCCCTGATATATGGATAACCATGCTTAAGCAATAAGTCGCTGGCTGCTCAGCTCTTGCACCCTCAGAGTCTCATCTCATTGCACGAGGTAGAGTGAGTAAGCTTCAGCAGCCCTGGAGAGTTGCATAGCGAGGCATTGCAGTGGAATGGCTCTGCGGCAAAAATGAGCTAGTTCTAGGGAGGCATGTCATCTTGCATGAAGGATGCATGCCCCAGTGTCCTTCCCCCAGAAAAAATGGCATAAGGCCAGGCTATGACCTCTCCGGGTGAAGAACTTAGGAGAGAGTCATGTATGCAGGCCTAATATTTTGCTTGGGGATTTGACCTCTGTCTCCACTCTCCCTGTTGGGTGTCTTATTGCCTTTTTATAAAAAGAAAAGGGGGAGATGTGAGAGGCCGCACTCACAGTCGCCATTACAAGATGGCGCTGACATCCTGTGTCCCATGCTGATAAACAACCAATCTGCGCATGTGCGAAGGGAATTTCCACTCGATGTGCTCTGCCTCTCCCATGGCGTCATCTCGCCTGATGAGCAACAGCCAATCAGGGACTGACACATCCTAAGCGGAGGACAGTTTCCTATATAAGGGATGGGTTTCTGCCATTTGGGGTCTCCATTTTACTCGTTGTAAGCTTATGCTCTCCCTCTCAAGATGCATTAAAGCTTTGCTGCAGAAAGATCCTGTGTGTGTGCTGCGTCGTTCTTACTGGCAAGACGGTAACGCGAGCCACAGCTATAGTCCATGAATTAGAGAGCAATTCTATATTTGTCCATTTCTTTTTCCAAACAAAATGAATGACCATTTTTACTGCCTAAATTTCTGAAGTTCTGCCAACTGTAAAGATTTCCTTTCACTGGTATGTATCAAGATTTTACAAGAAAGGGGTTGCAATGCTGAAGTTGTCCAATTATGGATGGTACCTGCATAACTATTGTGCAAAGACATTGCCTATCAAAGGGCACAGCCCATGAGGGTATAAGTATATGCTTGGCAGAAGATAGCATTGTAAAAGGGAGCAAAAACCAGAGGAATTTGGTGAACTTCATGTGATTTGCTTGTGCCTTTAGGATCTGCTTGGGCCTGATCATGTATTACCATTTTCACTTGATAATTGATGCTGTGCCCACCCTACTTTATGGCTTATTGTATCAGATAATATATAGCTCATGAAGGGATTCTCAGGTAGCATTAGTAACTTGGTGGCCCTTTGTCAAGCTTTCTGTATCCAACAATAAAAGTCATTTTATTTTTTCAAATGAAGGGATACGATGAGAGCCATACTCAAGCTGTGTGAATATATGGCCTGTGGGGTGCACAGAACATTTCTTTCTCTGTTCTAACTACCCCTAAGCCTTGGTCTGGAAGCATCTAGCTTTTGTACCCAAACTGACTGATTCAATAAAGATTCTCTCCACTTCTGACTGGTTTGCTCTGCTTGGCCTCATAATAACTTTGGCAATATGTTATAATCTTCTGTCTCCTCATTCTCTGACTTGTTCTGTCTTCACCTGTGTTAGTTTATTCTCTCTGCAACCTGTCTCTGTAAAACTGCCATACATATCACCTTTCTCTCCTTGTCTGCTCTTATTTTTTAGCCTTAATTTATTACTTCAAGTTATATCTCCATCACAGTCTCCCCCCACCTCTCTCATTCCCATCCTCCCACCCATTACCCCCTCTCCCACCTACCCTACTCCTCCACTGCTGGGTGTCCCCACATATCAGCCCCCTTCAGTTCATCAGTCATATGAGGGATAAGAGCTTCCTCTTGCACTGGGGGCCTATATGGCATATCCACTAGGGCAAAGTGTCCCACTAATAGGTAACAAAATCCATGTTCCTGTTTCTTTAGGTCTATTTGTTTTAGGATAGTTATCCTGTACTATATGGCTTAAATCCCGTTATAAGTGAATATATGTCATGTGCATCTTTCTGGGTCTGCGTGAGCTCCCTCAAGATCAGCTTTTCTAGTTCCATCCACTTGGCACCATTGCATAATTTAATGTGTATTTCCCCCCCCAACAGTTCCTCCTTTTAGTCCAAAATATACAGAGTAGACAGGTGGTCTTCAAAAACCTCAAGAGATCTGCAGAATGTGGCATTCAAAGATGTTTTCTTTCTTTCTTTTTTTTTTTTGAGTTTTTCTCTTTTTTATGTTTATTTATTACTTCAGGTCACATCTCCATTACAGTGCCCTCTTTCCACCCCTCTCTGACCTGCCCTCCCACCCTCTACCCCCTATCCCTTCCATCCCACTTCTCTTGGGTGGAGTGTCCCTACATCTCAGTCCTCTGCCCCAGTTCAGCAGTCATATGAGGGCCAAGAGCCTCCTCATACACTGGGAACCAACAAGGCAGTACCACTAGGTAAAAGTGTCTCATTGACAGGAAACAAGGTCTATGTTCATGTTCCCTTTGGTGCACTGGTTGTAGTATAGTTATCCTGTACTGTATGGCTAAAATCCGATTATAAGTGAATAGATGCATGTGTATCCTTCTGAGTCTGGGTTAGCTCACTCAGGATGAGCCTCTCTAGTTCCATCCATCCATTTGGCTGCAAATTGCATGGTTTCCTTGTTTCTGGTAGCTGAGTAGTATTCCATTGTGTAAATGTACCACAGTTTTTATTTTTTATTTTTTTATCCATTCTTTGGTTGAAGGACATCTGAATTGTTTCCAGTTTCTAGCTGTTACAAATAAAGCTGTTACAATCATATAAACTTGTGAGTACCTTGAGTCATATTTGATTTTATTTGTCAAAGGACTAAATGATGAAGATGTGGAAATGTTTAACAGAGTACTTGACACACACTTAACAATATAAACATCACTAATATTTATTGTTCTTTGGTTTTGGTCCTCAGACATTATTTGCCATGTTTTATTTGTAAATTTACAAATCACAGATATTTAAAAGTAAAAATAAGTAAGCATTCTTTGCTCAACAGATGAAGATTCATACTCTACTCTACTCTCTCTATAAAATATACTAAATATTCTACATATTGAAATAAATCAAGATAGATCAGAAAGTCAAATGCAGAACTTATACCTATAAAATTTTTGAATATTTGATAATTTTTGTGATTTTAATTTATATAGTGATTTCTTAGGCAGAACTTTAAAAGAACTATCTAAAGTCAAGAATGGTACTTTATCTCATTGAACAGAATATAAAGATTAAAAGGTATTATCTAATTTTATAGACAACCATTTATAAGCAAATGATCTTGACAAATGTGTTAAGAATATACATTTGCCCTAGGGTTGCTACCATGTAGGCCTCTCATGCAAGAGGATGTTCTAGCCCTCATATGACTATTGGACTGAGAGGGGCTGATATGTAGGGACACTCCACATTGGATGAGTGGGTTGGGTGGGAGAGGGAAGAGAGGGTGGGAGGGTGGAACCCGGAGGGCTGGAAAGAGGGCACTATGATGGAGTTGTAACTAGAAGTAATAAATAAACATTTTAAAAAGGAATATACATTGTATATAAGATAATCTCCATATTCAATCTCCAATTCTCTAGACGAATTGGATTTTTATGTGAAAGAGAGACTATACCCTTATCTTTTAAGAAGTACAAATTCAATTCAAAGTACATTAAAGACTTACATATAAAATCTGAATATGACTCATTCCATGGTAACTTAATTCTTTCTGGAGGCCACTTTCAACCTCTCCTTGTAGACCATCTACAGTCCTTTGTACCTCCACCAGCTCCGAGAACTTTGAGACATTAGGCTGGGACATAGGTAAGGGACATTCATCCTCTTCCCTTTGGTCCATACATTCTGCTTGCAAATTCATTAAAATGACTCCTTGATCTGGTACAAGGCCCCTGCTTTTTGCTACTCTATCAGTATTGGAACCTCACTGGAACTCCTCTCAGATATGTCACTGCAGCATGTGAGGGGCAGGGACAGCTCTCCTCCTCTTGTGACACCTTCTAGGCCTGATCTCCTGTCAGCCAATGGTGGTGAGGGCAAAAGGGGAGGAGGGCATCTCCCCATAACCAATACCACCACATGGCCAACCAAAGGAAGGTCTGACTCTCCCATACTCAATCACTCAGGGTTGGCTCACCCACAGCCTCCATATCCAGGACCAGCTAGTAGTGTGCTACCCAGGAAAGGTGCAGGGCCTGCCCTCCTGAATGCCACAGCATGTGAGGAGCAGGGACAGCTCTCTTGCTCTTGTGACCTTGTCTGGGCCAGATCTCCTGTCAGCCAATGGTAGTGAGGGCAAAAGGGAGGGGAGGGCATCTCTCCCTAGCCAACACCACCACATAGCAGACAGAAGGCAGGACTGGCTCTCCCACACTCCCTCTCTCAGGGCTGACTCACCCAAAATTCCCACATCCAGGGCCAGGAAGAGTTCTTCTAGTTCAGATTTGTTTCCTGTCCTCGGAGTCCATTTGGTGCTTGCCTGGTATTGGTCTGGCAGTTATCACAGGCTATCACATGGTGCCAAAGTGGTGTTGGTATCCAGCCTGCTTTTTTTTTTTTTCCAGGAATGTTAGGCTACTACTCATTCAGATGTTCATAGGTCAGAACACTGAATGTAGATATAGCCTCTCTCCTCTCTGCCACCTACTGATGCACATATGATATAGCAGTCACTTCTGCAATGCCTCTAGGGGCAGGCTGTAAATCAATCTTAAAAAGCAAAGAAATTTTACTATAGTGTTACAGCAAAGAAACTAGAATATATTATGGTGAAGAAAATAAGCCAAATATAACCTGTAAATAATGCATGCATACACTTACGTGAGTGATTTATAATCATTCAAGTCATAGAACATAAAGTAGAATAATATATGCAAAGCACTGAGTGGGTAGTTAGATGTGTGATGGTACAGACATAGAGAGAGTAGAGTTCATTTTTACAAATAACAGTTTATGCATATTAGTAGTGATGGTCATGGAATATTACCATTGATTTTAATGTCACTAAATTGTGCTTGTGAAAATGATTAATACAAAATTTGTATTGTATATAATATAAAAATAAGGGGAAATTTTTAAAAAAGTATGTGAAACACTGATTAGAAGATTCTTTCTCTGATATATGGATGACACATTGCCTGTCCTCCTGACTTCAAATCACACATCATCTATTTAGTTGGCCCTGTTTTGACTTACAATTGCAGCCCCAGTATGCTGGTCTTTCTGTTTTTCCATAGCACTTGACTATGCTTAAAATAGACATCATTACACAGGAACTCAGTAATGAATAAATTATTTTATTTCACAATAATTCTGCAGAGTAGGTATCATTATCCACAATGTATAAACAATCTCAGGAAACCGAAAACTCATGTGCTTGGTGTGGATTTACATTCAGCTATATCAGGTTTTTTGTAGATATTTTGTTCACTCCTGGTGCTCCATCCTTGGCCTCTTTGTTTTTTGGGATTGTTTGTTTGTTTGTTTGTTTGTTTGCCAAAAATATCTCCACGGAAGCTGGTTTGGCTAATCCACCATCTAGAATGTTTAAAGGATGGTCAAAGATGCTCTGACTACAAATAACTCCTTCACCTATATGCCTATATATCAGTGATCTCTTAAACATTTTTCATTCTTTCATATATATTTAAAATGTTTTTATTTTACGTATATGTGTGTTTTGATGCCTGTATGCATGTGTATCATATGTGTGCAGTGTCTGCAGAGACAAGAAATGGAAATTGAAACACCTAGAAGTGAAGGTAGAGATGGTTGTAAGTTATCATGTGAATAGTCTTAATTCTAATACATTTCCACAGTGCTTTTGGTTATTAATGTTTATTATTTGTATATTTAACTTTTTATTTTTTATTTTTGACATTTATGGAATTGCTAAGGAAGCATTCTACTGTTGCATTACTTCTTCAGTTCTCTTTTCACTTTGAATTTTGAGAAAGGATATCAGTAAGTTGCTCAAGTTGGTCATGAACTTGTAATCCTCTTCCCTCAACCTTTTAAGTGGGTGGGATTAATGGTCCATGTCATGAGGCCCAGATGTTACTTATTTTTAACAGGTGAATGTATCTTATTACACAAGAAAAAAAGGTAGGAAAATAAAATTTCTTTTTATAATTTGATATGCAGATAAGAAATGATATGGATCTTGTAATCAGGAGAACCGATGATCAAGGAGGAAGCCAATATTATACTTCCTGTAAGTTGTTCATGTTGATTGAGTACCTATATATTGGATACCAAAATGACCTTCCTTGATCATTACATGTAGGACACCCCACCATCTTAGATTTTCTCTGTATCTCTTCCACTCTCTCTGATGCTATGGGTACCACCTGATTTCCTAAGAGTGGAATAATTGGCTCCTTCAAGTGTCCACTGGCTTAAGGAGCAAGCTGTGATCCAACAGGACATTTACAACTGGGATTTCACTGGAGCATGTGGGTCACTGTGGGGGGATCTTGAGTTTTTATAGTAGGACCATACTGCATGCTTACTCTCTGCTTTCTGGCTTTGGATGCAATGTGACTAGCCACCTTTCCAGCCACCAAGAACTGTATCCATTCTTAAAACATAAGCCAAAATAAATCCCTCTTTAAGTTTTTTCCCCATTGGGAATTTTTAAAATTGATTTTATCATTTATTTATTTATTTTTATATTTATTTATTACTTCAGGTTACATCTCCATCACAGTGTCCTCTTTCCACCCCTCCCAGTCCTGCCCTCCCACCCTCTAACCCCTATCCCTTCCATCCCATTACTCTGGAGTGGAGTGTCCCTACATATCAGTCCCCAGCCCCAGTTCAGCAGTCATATGAGGGCCAAGAGCCTCCCCTTACACTGGGGACCTACAAGGCAGCACCACTAGGGAAATGTGTCTCATTGATGGGAAACAAGGTCTATGTTCATGTTTACTTTGGTGCATTGATTGTAGTATAGTTATCCTGTACTGTATGGCTAAAATCCGATTATAAGTGAATAGATGCAATGTGCATCCTTCTGAGTCTGAGTTAGCTCACTCACGATGAGCTTCTCTAGTTCCATCCATTTGGCTGCAAATTGCATGATTTTGTTGTTTCTGATGGCTGAGTAGTATTCCATTGTGTAGATGTACCACTGTTTTTTAATCCATTCCTTGGTTGAGGGACATCTGGGTTGTTTCCAGTTTCTAACTATTACAAATAAGGCTGTTATGAACATAGATGAGGAAACGTCCTTGTGGTTTGGTGAGGAATCATTTGGATGTATACCCAGAAGTGGTATGGCAGGGTCTTGAGGTGGAGCTATTCCAAATTTTCTAAAATATTGCCAAACTGACCTCCATAGTGGTTGCACAAGTCTTCACTCCCACTAGCAATAGAGGAGAGTTCCCTTTTCTCCACAACCTTGCCAGCATGTGCTGTCATTTGAGCTTTTCATCTTAGCCATTCTGACAGGTGTGAGATGGAATCTCAGAGTCATCTTGAGTTGCATTTCTCTGATGATTAAGGATGCTGAGAATTTCTTCAAGTGTCTCTCAGCCATTAGGGATTCTTCCTTTGTGAATTCTCTATTTAGCTCTGTTCCCCATTTTTTGATTGCATTATTTGGTTTCTTGACATTTAATTTCTTGTGTTCTTTGTAAATTTTGGACATTAGCCCTTTGTCAGATGTGGGGTTGGTGAATATTTTTTTCCAATCTGTAGGCTGCCATTTTGTTTGAATGACAGTATCTTTTGCCTTACAGAAGCTTTTCAGTTTCATGAGGTCCCATGTATTGATTGTTAGTCTTCGAGCTTTAGCTGTTGGTGTTCTGTTCAGGAAGTTGTCACCTGTTCCCATGAGTTTGAGGGTTTTCCTCCCTTTC
Source organism: Lophiomys imhausi (assembly GCA_907164525.1). Lineage (NCBI taxonomy): Eukaryota > Metazoa > Chordata > Mammalia > Rodentia > Muridae > Lophiomys > Lophiomys imhausi. The sequence continues at coordinate 416,248 of CAJQZJ010001034.1, forward strand.
TGTTCTAACAGATTTAGTGTGTCCAGCCTTATGTTAAGGTCTTTGATCCACTTGGACTTAAGTTTTGTACAAGGTGATAAGTATGGGTCTAATTTCATTCTTTTAAATGTGGACTTCCAGTTGGACCAGCACCATTTGTTGAAGACGCTGTCCTTGTTCCATTGTATGGTTTTGGCTTCTTTGTCAAAATTAAGTGACTATAGGTGTGTGGGTTCATTTTTGGGTCTTCAATTCAATTCCATTGAATTGATCAACTGGTCTGTTTCTATACCAGTACCATGCTATTTTTACTACTATTGCTCTGTAGTACAGCTTGAAATCTGAACCCATCGGGAATTTTTTTTACAACAGAAATAATTAATAATGTCTTCTAGAGTAGCTTGGCTGAATGGATGATAGCTTCACTTCTGTAGTTGCTCATATTAAAAACCAGAGACTCTTCCCTTCCTTAATGCCAACAACTGGGTTTGGGCATTACCAGCTTCATGCAAAGCCATTCAAGGACCTCCATACAGAGAATCTAGCCCTGTAATGCATTGTCTGGCTTAAGGAGCTTTTTGGGACCTTTGTGTAATCCACTGTGACCTCTTACTCTTTCATCTTTGATACATAAAAACTAGGAACTATGTGGACATTTCCAGTTTCTGTTGCCTGATGTACTTCCTGTTCTACTCTGAGTAGCCTTCAAGCATTCATTTCTTTGCTGAAAATAAACATTCTAATGATTATAAACAGATATAGTAGTTTATTAGTCACCCCCCCAAAAAAAACTTAAGAGTTGAAATGTTAAATTTGATTCATGATTCAACAGAATCCAGTCTATAGTGGGAGGCTACTTCTTGGCCTCTCTATAAAGCAGGAAGCAGAATAATATGGATGCTGGTCTTCAACTGTTTTTTCTCCTCTTCTTCCCACAATCAACAGATTGTCTTCCTTTCCCCATCTAGCATAGCTGTGTGTGTGTCTGACAATCATGATTATTTTGTCTCAATATTGTTAAAGTCTAGTAATAACAATTCTGTGGCATCTAACTGAAACAATGTAGGAGTGGGTCATCCCAGATATTCACAGCCTCCTGATTTTACAAGAAAGGTTCATTTGGATAAAATTGAACCTTGTTTTACACATTATTGCTGCTTTATATGTTAGGGTTACTATTGCTCTAATAAAACACTGTGACCAAATGCAACTTGTGTAGGAAAGGGTTTATTCAACTTTAGGTTCCAGGTAACAATTCATCATTGAGGGAAGTCAGGGAATGAAATGAAGCTGCACAGGAATGTGAAGGCAGGAATTGATACATATAAGAAGCATGGAGGGTCTTGTGCTCTAAAACCAGTACTATGGATACCAGGAATGTTAAACAAACATAATTTTCCCTTCAGAAAAGGTATTTAACCTCTCATCTGCCCAGAAATCTGGAAGTTGACATGGTTAATAGCCTGTATACCTCTGGTCTGTCTGTGTGGTTGAGGCCATACTGGACTTTCCCCCAGGCCCTTATCAATATATAGACCATATATTTATAAAAGGTGTCACATATAATCAATCTAAAGAAGTCATGTTTATGGAAGGTGTTACACATACTTTACAAAGAGTTCTGACATACTTGCATCTTAAGCTTTATTGTGAACATAAGATGGAGTTAATTGTTACCAGGAAATGTTTCACCAAATTGTGCTGTACTTAAATATGCCTAGAATAAACTACTCAGTGTCAGACCCCTGAAGATTGAACTTAAACTGGCTACTATTGAGCCATTTTAAATAAAACCATGTTCTTGCCTCCTGTACATTGTTAATCTTCTGGACATGGTAGTTACAGAGACTCCCATAAATTCAGAGGCCATGGAAGAGTGTTCCTGACTGACTTGGTCCTCAGATTTGCAAGCTTGATTTTTTATGAAATCCAGGATCAATTTCCCAGAGGTAGATGCAGTCACAATGGGCTGGGTCCTCCTATATCAACCACTAATTAAGAAAAAGCCCTACAGTCTTCCCTACAGTTGGATCTTGTGGATGCATTTTCTTAACTGACATTCCCTCCTCTGAGATGACTCCAGTTTCTGTGATGTTTACATCAAACTAGCCAGCATATACTATCTTCAGTATTTAGATGTGTAGCCATTTTAACATTAATGTTAATTTTATTTTATTATGTTTAAAGAATTTCATCCATGCACATAATATATTTGATCCCCTCTTTTCTCTCTTTCAATTTCTTTCATTTTGTACATTTTTTTCTCTTCCAATTTTACATTCTTTGTCTTTTTTAAGTCTATCAAGTCCATATAGTGCTATCTGTATTTAATGGATGTAAGGACATTTTCTGAAGCCTGTAGCATTTTAGGGACTATACCCATAAAGAAAATTGACTTCCTTTCTTCCAGAAGCCAGTGTTGTCAATGTTCATTAGTTGGAAGTAAAACTTTCACATATCCTGGGATTTAGACTGACTTGTTCTCCTGCAGGTCTTCTGAATGCATTTACAGTTTCTGTGAGAGTATGTGTACATACCAAGGCAAAACTGTTGCACTTGAGATGTCTACTACATTTAGTTTTTACAGTCTTTCTTCTCCCTCATCTTCAATGGTCCCTTACCCTTAGTGAAGGGATTGGGATGTAAAGTGCTTCCATTTAGAGCTTGACAGTTTACATCTATTGTTCTGTGCACTTTGACCAGTTGTAGGTCTCTGTATTAATTCAAAAATAATTTTCTCAAATGAAGGTTGATAAATTTATAATGTGTAGTCTTAAAGATGAGAGCTAAGAAAGCAGTTTATTACTGTGTCCATTTAGTAGGATAATAGTACTAGATTTCCCCTAGGGCTATGATCTAGCCAGTCACAGCTTTCTTGGTCAAGTTAATGGTACCAGGTATGAGTTCCATATTGTGGAGTAGGCTTTATATCCAATCAGAAAGTAGTTTCTTACTCCTATAGTATTTATTCCACTGTTATGCCAGTTGGAATATCTAGTGTAGCTTGCTGAGTTCCCAAATGATTAAGATTGCTGATTCCCCCCCCCGCCCCGAATAACAAGGATAGGAATATAAAATCAAGGCAGTGGGGAACAAGCTTCCAGGTGAGTATCAGTTTGATTCTTCATGTTTTCTGACTAATGTGTGTGTGTTGTTTTCAGCAATGGTATCTTATCATCAAGTTCTTGGTTTTAATAGACTATTGTTTGGAGGAAGATCTATGGGTCGCTACTGACTAACAACTCAAAAATATGTAACATATACCAGGCGTGGTAGATTGGTAGCATATAGTATCTTTGGGAAGCATCTTGGCTTCCTCCATTATAGAATAATTCAATTTCAACTATTTTTATATATGTGTGTTTAAGAAGCTTTGCATGGTAGTAGATTTCATATAACATCTTTAAAGGTCTTTGGTGTTAGCTGTCCCTTCTCCATGCTCTTTCCTATACCATGCTTTTACATCTCCCATCCCATTTAACTATTCTTACTATATTTTACTCTCCTTCATAATACCTCCATTCTATGACTCTTCCTTTGAAATTCAACCCTTTCATATGACTCCTTTCTAGTTTTCTCTTTTCTGTGGGTATTCAGTTTAAACACTGTTTTAGTTAGGGTTTCTGTTGCTGTAAAGAGATACCATGCCATGGGAATTCTTATAAAGGAAAATATTTAATTGGGGCTAGCTTACAGTTTAAGAGGCTTAATGCATTACTGTCATGGTGGGAAGAATAATGGTATGAACTCATAGATGCTGCTTAAGAAGCAGCTGAGAGTTTTACATCTTAATCCATAGGCAGCAGTAGTTAATGCCAAACTAGGCCTAGCTTGAGCATATGAGACCTCAAAGCCCACCCCCATAGAGACCCACTTTCTCTAACAAGGCTATACCTACCCTACCAAGGCTACATCTCCTACATTTGCCACTCCCTGTGAGCAAAGTATTCAAACATACAAGTCTATGGGGGGGTATTCTACCACAAACACACACACCTAAAGATTCAATGCTGGTATCTACATATAAGAGAGGAAATGCAATGTTTGTCTATTCCTAGGTACATCATTTAGAATTATTTCCAGCTCTACCCATTTAACTATAAATATCTGTTTTCATTATTTTTATAACTGAATAATATTCTATTGCATAATAATATTCTATTGTGAAGAAAAGATTGTTTTCTTTATCAATTTATCAGTTGATAACAGTCATGTTGTTTTTAATTTTCTGGATATTATGAATAAAAAACAATGAATATAAAGCAGCAAGCATCTCTGTAGTAGGATATCAAATTCTTTGAAAATATGGTCAAGGGTGGAATAGATGGATCATATGGTTGATCTGCTTCTAGATTTTCTGAGGGAACCACCACGGTGATATCCACAGTAGCTGTACCAGTTTATGCTTCCACCAGTAGTGAATCAGTTTCCCCTTCTTCGATGTCTGGATCTGCACTTATGGTCATTATGTTTTTGGATATTAGCCAGTCTGGGGTCAGATAAAATCTCACAGTAGTTTTGATTTTCATTTCCATGATGACCATGGATTTTGAACACTTAAGAATATATCTCTTACTTGAAAAAAGAAAAGAAAATGTCTTTCAACTACTTGTGTTTCATCTTTTGAGAACTCTTTGTTTAATCTCAAGCCCTGAATTTTAATGAGTTGTTTTCTTATTGTTTGTTTTTAAAAGTTCTTTATAAATTCAGACACCAACCTTTGTCATATGTATAGTTGGTAAAAAATTTTTTTCATTCTGTAGACTACCTCTTCACTCAAATGATAGTGACCTTTGCGCTACAGAAGCTTTTTAGTTTAGTGAGGTCTCATTTTTAATTTGTTAATTTTAATGCTGGTGGTATTTGGGTCTTGTTCATAAAGTCCTTTCTTGTGCTTAAAAATCTCAACTATATTTCCTACTTCTTCATCACATTCTGAGTATCTGTTCTTATGTTGAGGTCTTTTATTTATTTGGAATTGAATTTTGGGTATAGTGAAAGACTAGAATCTATGTTCATCCTTCTAATGTAGCTATCCAGTTTGACCAGAACCAAGACTAGAATCTATGTTCATTCTTCTAATGTAGCTATCCAGTTTGACCAGAACCAATAGCTGAAGATGCTGTCAACTCTTCATTGACTATTTTTTGACTTTTTGTAAAATAAGAACAACAACAACTCAGATGGTTGTAGGCACATGAATCTGTCTCAAAAAAATTCTGTTCTGTGAACCTATGTACCAATATTTCTGTTTTTATGAGAGTACCATGCTATTTTTATAATTATACCTTGGTGGTATCAACAATGCTTTTATTATTCAGGGTTGTTTTGGCTATCCTTGAACTTTGGCATTTCAATAATTGTGTAGATAGTTTTTAATAGGATGGTCATTTTTTACAATATTAATTCATTAATTAATGCAATAGTAATAATTAACAAGTTTACAAAGGCTTTCCATTGTTTGGTATCATCTTCAATTTGATTTTTTTAATGTTTACAATTTCTCATTGTCTAGTACTTCCTTGGTTAGATTTATTTCAAAATATTTTAAGGAAAATTGTTTGCATACAATATATTTTGATCATGTTCTTCCCCCAACTCCTCCCTGATTCTCCCCACTTCTCTACTCATCCAATTTTATATTCTTTTTTCTTTTTTAAAACAAAATAGAAAAAGCAAACCCCCTCCCCTAAAACCAAAATCAAAACAGGTTATCAAAAGACTAATAAGACAAAAAAAAAAAAAGGAAGGTAAAACAAAGTCTACAAAAATATCATTTTGTTTTTCTTGTTTTGGCTAACTACTCCTAGGCTGGGAGTGTTGTTGATATACCCATTTACACTAAAGTGGAGAAAACTGAATTTACCTTTGTCAGCTGGTATCGATAGCAAATGGCCTCTGAGTTAGGGGTGTGACCCCATGTGCCTTTACCCCATCAGTGCTGGGACTCTAGCTTAAACCTGTGAGCTTTGGTGTGTATTGTCAATCTCTGTGAGTTCATATGTGTATCATGATTTTCAATTCATAACTATTAATACTGAGGATATTTTTCATATGTTGTATCTGGAAGTACACTATTTCCAACATCTCTGGCTCTTATAATTTATCTGTGGCATTTTCCTCATAGTTTCCTGAGCCTTGAGGGGAGAGGTTTACCAAAGATACCCCATTTAGGTCTGAGTATTCCAAAGTCTCTCACTTTCTCTGCACTGTTCAGTTATGGGTCTGTTTTATTCAGCATTCTATTACTGTGAAGAGACACCAGGAACATTTTAAAAAAGCATTGAATTGGGCTGGCTTACTGTTTCAGAGGTTTAGTCTATTGTCATCATGGTGAAGACTCTGTCGGCACACAGATATGGTGCTGGAGAAGTTGCTGAGAGTTCTATATCTGGATCCACAGGCAACAAGAAAAAAGAGACTCTAGGCTTGACATTGGATTTTTGAAATCACAAACCCCAGCCCCAGTGACAGATTTCCTTTCACTCCCTGATGACCAGTTATTCAAATCCAGGAGCTTATAAGGGAAATTCTCATGGGGAAAACCGCAATTGATATAAGATGCAGTACAAAAATATCTAAGAGACCTGACCCCACCCTGGGTCTCACCCAACTACCCGGGTACCACTAAAAGTCCCTGGGCAGGACGCTTCCTCCCACTCTCAGACACGCACGGAAGCAGCTGACTCCGAGAATCAGGATTCCCCCCTCCCCACCAGGAGAGATATGCCGGTTAAGTTCTAATCTAATATCCAGCCGGCAGATGCAAACCCCAAACAGAGAGATACTCTCCAGCTTGCTGCCACCCCCCCCCACCCTAGGTCTCACACAGATGGTCTGGCTATCGGGCAAAGGCTTGCAGACCCACAGGCATGGATCAGCTGCAGAATACCCGTCAGGCTGTAGACTGCAACTCACTGCGGTTTACAGGAACTTGGTCAACCGTGGCACCACCTGCCAGGTTCCAGAGCCAGCTCCAGGGGGGGGGAAGGCGGATTTTACCCACCATAGGATTCAATCCTGGGCAAACTGAGAAGTCTTTTCCATTATTATTGTTTTTTTTTTGTTTTGTTTTGTTTTGTTTTTTCTACTACCGACACTCCCGGCGGGGAGCCAGAGCTTAAGTGTATACAGCTCCACCCCCTTGATAAGTGAAGTCTCCACCTGAGAGGCGAGGTGAGGTGGAAAAACAAAACTTACAGGAGTGGAGTCAGACAAGTCGACCACTACACTAAAGGGCCCCCTTTGGATCTAATAATAGAAGACAACAGGAACATACATGTAAGGCTTCCACATGGCCAAGGGTCCCAGAAAAAGCAGGATTCAAGGTGGAATGACTCCAACAAAAGAAAACGATGCCATTTCAGCCAACCAGGATCAAAGCACCACAACTGAAACACATGAAAATGATAACAATTCTACAGTATGGAAAGTCAAAGTGTCCCTTCAAGAAGAACTTAAATTTATGAAGGAATTCAAAGAGGCCACGATTTCACAGACGAAAACTATGGAAAACACCATCAGAGAACTTCTAAACAAGGCAACTCAGCTTGAACACGAAAAGGACAGGGCTATAGAAGACTTCCAGGCAAAGACAAGCAAACTGGAACAGGAAATGTACAAAACAAATAAAACCCTTCTAGACATGAAAGTGGAAATGGAAACAATAAAGAAAACACAGTCAGAGTTAAAAATGGAAATGGAGAGCCAAGGGAAGAGAACAGGAACTATGGATATCAGTACCAAAAATAGGATTCAAGAGATGGAAGACAGGATCTCAGGCATGGAAGATTCGATGGAAGAAATCAGTACAACATCCAAAGAAAATGAGAAAGCTAGAAAATCTCTCACCCACATCCAAGAAATCAAGGACTCAATGAAAAGAAGGAACCTAAGAATCATAGGCGTACAGGAAAGAGAAGACTCCCGACTCCAGGGTCCAGGAAATAACTTCAACAAAATCATAGAAGAAAACTTCCCAAACCTAAAGAAAGAGATGCCAGGAAAATTTCAAGAGGCTTACAGAACACCAAACAGATTAGATCAGAAAAGAAACTCCTCTCACCACATAATAATTGAAACTCCAAATATAGAGAACAAAGAAAGAATATTAAAAGCTGTAAGAGAAAAGGGCCAAGTCACGTACAATGGCAGACCCATCAGAATTACACTTCTCCTCAGAAACTTTAAAAGCAGAAGAGCCTGGGCAGATGTCCTACAAGCACTGAGAGAACATAGGTGCCCAACCAGACTACTATACCCAGCAAAACTCTCTATCCACATAGATGGAGAAAACAAGATATTCTATGACAAAATCAAATTTCAACAATATCTACCCACAAACCCAGCCCTACAGAAGATCCTAGAAAGAAAACTCCAACCCAGAGAAGATAACCACACCCAAGAAAACAGAGGAAATAGAAATCACCACAGCAACTAAACAAAAAGAAGCACAAGATGCCAAAATAATGGCAAATAACAACCCCTGGTCACTAATCTCCATCAATATCAATGGACTCAACTTGCCAATAAAAAGACACAGACTTACAGACTGGATCCGTAAACAAGACCCATCTTTTTGCTGCATGCAAGAAACACATCTCAATACTGAAGATAGACACTATTTAAAAATAAAGGGCTGGGAAAAGGTCTTCCAAGCAAATGGATCCAGGAAGCAAGCTGGAGTAGCCATCCTAATATCGAACAAAATAGACTTCCAATTGAAGTTAATAAAAAAAGACAGAGAAGGGCATTATATACTCATTAAGCGAAATATCCATCAAGAGGACATCTCAATATTGAACAACTATGCCCCAAATGCAAAAGCACCTACATATGTAAAAGAAACGCTTCTAAAACTTAAATCACACATCGATCCCAACACTTTAATAGTGGGAGACTTCAACAACCCACTCACAACTGTGGGCAGATCATCAAGACAGAAGCCAAACAGAGAAATAATGAGTCTAACAGAGATCATGAACCAAATGGACTTAACAGATATCTACAGAACATTTCACCCAAACACAAAAGAATACACCTTCTCAGCACCTCATGGAACCTTCTCCAAAATCGACCATAAAGTTGGACACAAGGATAGCCTCAACAGAAACAAGAAAATTGAAATAACCCCTTGTATCATATCAGACCACCATGGAATAAAGCTGGACTTCAATAGCAAAAGAATCAGAAGAAAGTCTACACTCACCTGGAAATTGAACAACTCTTTACTAGATGACTATTGGGTCAGGGAAGAAATAAAGAAGGAAATCAAAGACTTCTTAAAATCCAAAGAAATTGAAGACACAACATACCCAAACCTATGGGACACAATGAAAGCGGTGCTACGAGGAAAATTCACAGCACTAAGTGCCTTCAAAAAGAAAATTGTGAAAGCTCATATTCATGAATTAACAGCCAAACTGAGTGAATTGGGAAAAAAAAAGAAGCAAATACCCCCAAAAGGAGCTGAAGGCAGGAGATCATCAAACTTAGGGCTGAAATCAACAACTTAGAAACAAAAAGAACTATACAAAGAATCAATGAAACCAAGAGTTGGTTCTTTGAGAAAATCAAAAAAATAGACAGACCCTTAGCCAAATTAACTAAAAGACAGAGGGAAAAAAACCCCAAATCAACAAAATCAGAAATGAAAAGGGGGAAATAACAACAGACATTGAGGAAATCCAGAAAATATTTAGATCCTACTTTAAAAATCTATACTCTACCAAATTTGAGAACGTAAGCCAAATGGACAATTTTCTCGATAGTTTCCACCTACCGAAGCTAAATCAAGATCGCATTAACAGATTAAACAGCCCTATAACTCCTAAGGAAATAGAAATAGTCATTAAAAATCTCCCAACCAAAAAAAGCCCAGGGCCAGATGGCCTTAGCGCGGAATTCTACCGGATCTTCAAAGAGGAGCTAACACCATTACTCTTCAAACTCTTTCACCAAATAGAATCTGAAAGAACATTGCCAAACACATTCTATGAGGCCACAGTCATCCTGATTCCTAAATCACACAAAGACCCAACAAAAAAAGAGAACTTCAGACCAATCTCCCTCATGAACATAGATGCAAAAATACTTAATAAAATATTGCAAACCGAATTCAAGAACACATCAAAAGTATCATACACCATGATCAAATAGGCCAGGAATGCAGGGATGGTTCAACATACGAAAGTCTATCAACGTAATTCACCATATAAGAAGATGAAGGAAAAAAAACCACATGATAATCTCGCTAGATGCAGATAAGGCATATGGCAAAATCCAACACCCCTTCATGCTAAAAGTTCTGGAGAGAATGGGCATTCAAGGACCATACCTAGAAATAATAAAGGCAATATACAGCAAGCCAGTGGCCAACATCAAAATAAATGGAGAGAAGCTTGAAGCATTTCCTCTAAAGTCAGGGACAATACAAGGATGTCCACTTTCACCATATCTCTTCAATATAGTACTTGAAGTTCTTGCTAGAGCAATAAGACAACTAAAGGAGATCAAAGGGATAAACATTGGAAACTAAGAAGTCAAATTATCCCTATTTGCAGACGATATGATAGTATACATAAGCCACTCCAAAAATTCCACCAGAGAACTCTTACAGCTGATAAACACCTTCAGTAAAGTGGCTGGATACAAAATTAATTAAAAAAAATCAGAAGCCCTTCTTTATACAACAAACAAATGGGCTCAGAAAGAAATAACGGAAACAACCCCCTTCACAATACCCACAAACAATATAGAATACCTGGGGATATCTCTACCCAAGCAAGTAAAGGACCTATAGAACAAGAACTTCAAGCCCTTGAAGAAAGAAATGGAAGAGGCCTTTAGAAGATGGAAAGATCTCCCATGCTCATGGATATGTAGGATCAACATAATAAAAATGGCTATCCTACCAAAAGCAATATATAGATTCAATGCAATTCCTATCAAAGTACCAACACAATTTTTTATAGACTTGGAAAGATCTATTCTCAACTTCATATGGAACAAAAAAAAAAAGCTCAGAATAGCTAAATCAATCCTGTACAATAAAAACACATCTGGAGGTGTCACCATCCCAGATTTCAAGCTGTACTACAGAACAATAGTAGTAAAAAGAGCATGGTATTGGTATAGAAACAGACCAGTAGATAAATGGAATTGAATTGAAGATGCAGAAATAGACCCACACACTTATCGCCACCTAACTTTTGACAAAGAAGCCAAAACATCACAATGGAAGAAGGATAGCATCTTCAACAAATGGTGCTGGTCCAACTGGATGTCCACTTGTAAAAGAATGAAATTGACCCATATTTATCACCTTGCACAAAACTTAAGTCCAAGTGGATTAAAGACCTTAATATAAGGCCCGTCACCCGAAATCTACTAGAAGAAAAAGTGGGAGAAATCCTCGAACTCACTGGCAAAGGTGACAACTTCCTGAACAGAACACCAACAGCTCAGGACCTGAGACCAACAGTCAATAAATGGGACCTCATTAAACTGAAAAGCTTCTGTAAGGCAAAAGACACTGTCATTCGAACAGAACGGCAGCCTACAGACTGGGAGAAAATCTTCACCAACCCCACATCTGACAGAGGGCTAATATCCAAAATCTACAAAGAACTCAAGAAATTAAATGCCAAGAAACCAAATAATCCAATCAAAAAATGGGGGACAGAGCTAAATAGAGAATTCACAAAGGAGGAATCCCTAATGGCTGAGAAATGCTTGAAGAAATGCTCAACATCCTTAATCATCAGAGAAATGCAACTCAAGACGACTCTGAGATTCCATTTCAAACCTGTCAGAATGGCTAAGATCAAAAGCTCAAATGACAGCACATGCTGGCGAGGGTGTGGAGAAAGGGGAATCCTCCTCCATTGCTGGTGGGAGTACAGGCTTGTGCAACCACTATGGAGGTCAGTATGGCAATATCTTAACTAACTTTGCCTCAGGTCCCAGCCATACCACTTCTGGGTATACACCCAAATGACTCCTCATGTAATCATAAGGAAGTTTCCTCATCTATGTTCATAGCAGTCTTATTTGTAATAGCTAGAAACTGGAAACAACCCAGATGTCCCTCAACCGAAGAATGGATTAAAAAACTGTGGTACATCTATGCAATGGAATATTACTCAGCTCTCAGAAACAATGAAATTATGCAATTTGCAGTCAAATGGATGGAACCAGAGAAGCTCATCCTGAGTGATCTAATCCAGACTCAGAAGGATGCACATGGCATCTATTCACTTATAGTAGGATTTTAGCTCTATAGTAAAGGATATCTATACTACATCCAATGCACCAAAGGGAACAAGAACATAGACTTTTTTTTTTTTTAGTTTTCTCTCCCTGGCAATGAGACACTTTTCAATGGTGGTACTGCCTTTTAGGCCCCTAGTGTATGAGGAGGCTCTTGGCCCTCATATGACTTCTGAACTGTGATGAAGGAATGTGTGTAGGGACACTCCACTCCATTGGAGTGGGATGGAAGGGTTAAGGGGTAAAGGGTGGGAGGGGGGGCTGGAAAGGGGGGAATGAGGACAATATGATGGACATGTAACCTGAAGCAACAAAGAAATAAATTTTTAAAAAATGGGGGAAAGAGCTAAACAGATAATTCACAAAGGAAGAATTCCTAAAGGCTGAGAGACACTTGAAGAAATGCTGAGCATCCTTAATCATCAGAGAGATGCAAGTCAAGAGGACTCTATGATTCCATCTCACACCTGTCAGAATGGCTAAGATCAAAAGCTCAAATGACAGCACATGTTGGCGAGGGTGTGGAGAAAGGGGAACCCTCCTCCATTGCTGGTGGGAGTATAGGCTTGTGCAACCACTATGGAGGTCAGTCTGGTGATATCTTAGTAAACTTGGAATACCTCTGCCTGGGGACCCAGCCATACCACTTCTGGGTATACATTCAAATGACTCCTCACTGAATCACAAGGAAGTTTCCTCATCTATGTTCGTAGCAGCCTTATTTGTAATAGCTAGAAACTGGAAGCAACCCAGATGTCCCTCAACTGAGGAATGTATTAAAAAACTGTGGTACATCTACACAATGGAATACTTCTCAGCTATCAGAAACAATGAAATTATGCAATTTTCAGCCAAATGGATGGAACTAGAAAAGCTCATTCTGAGTGAGCTAACCCAGACTCATAAGGATGCACATGGCATCTATTCATTTATAATCGGTTTTTAGCTATATAGTACAGGATATCTATACTATAACCAATGCACCAAAGGGAACAGGAACATAGACTTTTTTCCTGTCAGTTAGACACTTTGCCCTAGTGGTGCTGCCTTGTAGGCCCCCAGTGTATGAGGAGCCTCTTGGCCCTCATATGACTGCTGAACGGTGGTGGGGGACTGTTATGTAGGAACACTCCACTCCAGAGGAGTGGGATAGAAGGGTTAGGTGGTAGAGGTTGGGAGGGTGGGACTGGGAGGGGTGGAAAGAGGACAGTGTGATGGAGATGTAACCTGAAGCAATAAATAAATAAATTTTTTTAAAAAAGGGAAAAAAAAGTCCAAGTTCAAAGTCTCTTCTGAGACTCAAGGAAATATCTTAACTGTAACCTCTGTAAAATAAGAATAAAAAGCAGATTATATGCTTCCAACATACAATAGCACAGAATACTTATTACCATTCCAGAAGGAAAAAAAGGGCAAATGGTAAGGAAATACTAGAGCAAAGAAGGACCAAAACTAGCTGGGGAAACTGTAAGCACTACATGTCTATGGCTGATGTCAAGGCACTCTTCAGATCTCCAACTGCATTCAGCTTTAATAACTGTAGCACATCTCTCTCTTTTGGGCTGGTTCTACAACATTAGCAGCTTTCCTTGGCAGGTAGCCCAAGACTCTGGCTCCTCCAACATCTTGGGGTCTCCAATGAAATCTAGACTTTACTTTGACATTTTTCACTCAATGGCATCCATGTGTCTCAATGCAACAACATCCCTGACACACATCTGAGCTCAGGGTTTTCTGCTTTCCTTTGTTATGGAGGGAGATTCCACAATTCCTTTTTTTAAACCTTGATTCTAAAGACAAAACCATGTGGCTAAAGCTGCCATGTTCTGTAGCTTGCTAAGGCTCAATACAGCCCCATCCTTCAATTATATTTTCATCAGCTCTTTGTTTTCAATGATTTGCTTCACTGGTCAACCTTTTTTTAAAATTCCTTTTCACAAGTTGGAAGCTTAGCTGGGTGGGACCTTGTCCTGCAGTTATACTTCTTTTATCCCATTTATCATTGGGCCATTTTTTAAAAAACATATTATACTTTCTGGTGTTTCTTTTCTCTTCAAACTGTACATTTTTTATTTTTCTTCTTCAATTGCACCTTTTCATTATAGATCTGTATAAGAGTGACCAATAATAACTATATAACAGTCAGTACTACACTGTGTGGAATCTCTTCTGCCAACATCATTAAAACAAAACTCTTTAATTTAGCTTCAGGCAGATTTTTTGGACAAGGGCAGAAAGCATCCACAAAGCATCCACATTCTTTGCCAAAATATCACAACAATGGTTTTTAGGACACTTACTAATATTCTTCTCCTCTGAAACATTTTCAGCTTGATTTCCATGATGTACATTCCTTTCAATACCACTGTCTTCCACAATCCTATGTATGGCTCACTAAGTCCTGCTTAAAGTGTTCAACTGCTTTCCTGATTTGAAGTTCCAAAGTCTGCATTCTGCTAACAACCATTATTTTCAGACCTGTCACAGCTATTCCCCACTCCTGGTGAAAACTTTTATCTTAGTGAGTGTTCTATTGCTGTGAAGAGACACCATGACCACATCAACTCTTATAATAGAAGGCACTGAACTGGGGCTGATTTACAGCTTCAGAGGTTTGGTCCATTTTCATGTAATTAGCATGACAGTAGGAAGGCAGGCATGTCACTGGAGAAGTCATTGAGAGTTTTACATCTGGATCCACAGGCAGCAGGAAGAGAGAGGCTCTTGATTTGGGACAGGTTTTTTAAAATCTCAAAACCCATGCCCCCAGTAGCAGACTCCCTCTAACAAAGATACACCTCCAATCATTTCAAATAATGCCACCTCCTGGTAACCAAGCATTATTAAAATATATGGGAGCCATTCTCATTCAAACCACCATAGGGTCTCTGTGTTAGTTCTCACCTACTACAAGAAGTGGGTTAAGCGTAGGGTATAGCAGTGTGTCATCAAGGAAACAAAAAAGCCTAATTAAGGAGTGGGTTACAGAAATAATCAGAGTTCTGAAAATATGAAACACAAATGCCTGAGAAAAAAAATTTGAATGTTATCTATTACTGAAATTCAAAGTAAAACTACTTTGACATTTCATCTTACCAGAGTCAAAATGGCCAAGTTCAAGAAAACAAATGGTAAAACATTCTGGTGAGGATATATAGAACATTTATTGCTGGTAGAAGGGCAAATTGGTACAGCCATAATACAAATCAGTGTGGCAGTTCCTTAGAAACCTGAGAATCCATCTACCACAAGATCAGGTATATCATTCTTGGGAATATACAAAACAGACTACATACTGTTACAGAGATACTTGCTCATCCATGTTCTTCACAAGAACCAGAAATTGCAAACAGCCTAGATGTCCATAAACTGATAAATGACTAATCAAAATATGGAACATTTACATAATAGAATATTATCTAGCTTTTAAGAAAATGAAATTATGAAACTTGCAGACACATGAGAGGAATTAGAAAAGAAATATTCTTAGTAAATTAACACACACCCCAAAAGACAAATAATGTATTTCTTTTATATGTGAATGTTATACTTTTGATATGTGTACAATCTAAATAACCACAGACTTTATCTGCCTAGTAAAGGACCAAGGGTGGCAGGGAGAGAATCTCCCATGCATTAGGAAATAGAATGCCCTGTCATGGAGAGATAAAGGAGTAACTAGAATAGGAGGATTAAATAGGGAATATGATGTGAGAGGAGGGTAAAAGAAAACATCTGGGGAGGGGCATCATGAAAAGACCTACCTTTTGGATTATCAACATAGGAGGAGAACTATATAGTATCAAAGGCATAGAATGTGTTTTAAGTAAAATTATAGAAAATTACACATGTGAAGTAATATTTTCCATATTAATAATTATAAAATGAAAATACCTATCCAACAATATTGAATGTGGAGTCCAAATTAAATTCTATTTGAAAAAATAAGTATGGAAACTTACTTTTCTGTTGCATAAGTTGTAAAATCATGTGTATTCCATAGAATTGTTTTAAAATAAAATTTCTCATAGCTTATCCTCAGAAAATTTTTATTTGTATTTCTATTTTGTATATATATACACAGTGTTACAAAGCTTAAGAAGCTCTGATTTGACAGATATATCCTCAAAGCAAACTTGCTCTTCCTGTGGCTCTTACAATCTTTCTGTAGGTTTATTGGATATGAGAGGGGAAGAGAAACAACATGTGCATGGAGAGAGAGAGAGAGAGAGAGAGAGAGAGAGAGAGAGAGAGAGGAGAGGGATTGGGGAGAAGGAGGCAGAGAGGGGAGAGAAGAAAAGAATGAGGGGGACAGAATGAAAGAGAGAAATATATATAGAGAGCCCCCAAGATGTCAGGTTATATTGGCAAAGGGTTGTGGGGGCTGGGCATGGTCCATAACAGGTAGAAACTGAGGCATGCTGGGAGAACCTGGAACTCAGGTAGACCTAATGGTGTGTGTGTGTGTGTGTGTGTGTGTGTGTGTGTGTGTGTGTATACATATGTGTGCACAGACACATGGCTAGCAATGAACATCAGATTCCTGGGAACTGAAGCTACAAGTGGCTGTGAAAAGCCTGAAGTGGGTACTGGGAATTGGATTCTGGGAAAAGAACAGGAAGCAGTCTTATTAGATTAGTCATTTCTCCAGCCCCATCAGCCAGATGTCTTACAACTAGGTTTATATTTCAAGGCAACATGGATTAAGTAGCATGTTGACTTTAGATAATATAGCTACTATGCTATGGTATATTCACTATATCTTATAAGGAAATGAATCAAAACTATATTATAATTTATCCATTTGTTGGCTGTTCCTTAGACTGAAATGCTGATGCTAGCCTTGAAACTCTTTGTATTAATACCCAGGAATTGTAGAAAAGCTCATTTGGTTATGTTTGGGGATGAGAGAGTTACATGTTTAGTTAGGTCACATAAGAATGTGTTTTGACATATTTTCTCTACTATATCTCACACATTTATATTATTTGTAAATAAATTAACTGCATCCCCCATCTTCTTCCACCTGTCACCATGTGGAGAGGAATATAACCACTCTTTTATTCAGAAAATAAGATTTTATTATATTTATGTAGAAAAGACCAGGAAGAAATATCTTCCCTGACTTTTGCCAGAAAGAAAGGGTATCTGTTAAGTAATTTTCTTTGAGGGGGGGGAAGTCAAATGTACTCAAAAGTATTTTTTAAAATAATTGTATTTTCTTGGCTCATAATTTTAAATTGTTTTACAAAGTACATCAGAAAATAGCCTTGATAAATGTTATTGAGAGTTTGGGGAATGATAGCTACTTTGATTTTTCTCTGTTCTAGAAATAATTTCTGGCTCAAGCTCTTGCAAATGTATTTCATGCAATAAAATTCTGAGAACCAAAACGTTTAGAATGAATTAAAATAGCCTTTGATGGGAAATGTCCTTGTGACTTTGACAGCCTGCTCTTAATAAGGTTTTCTTTTGTATCATCTTGTATGAATACCCAAAACTCAAGTGCATAGATCTGTGTCTGAGTTGTGCATTTTGACAAATATCCCAGTAAACATCCTTGTTACTTTATTCATATATTTATTTTATTTTATGTTTATTTATTACTTCAGGTTACTTCTCCATCACTGTACCCTCTTTCAACCTCTCCCAGTCCTGCCCTCCCACCTTCTACCCCCTATCCGTTCCATCCCACTTGTCCAGAGTGGAGTGTCCCTGCATATCAGTCCCCCACCCCAGTTCAGCTGTCATATGAGGGTCAAGAGCCTCCTCATACCCTGGGGGCCTACAAGGCAGCACCACTAGGGCAAAGTGTCTCCCTGACAGGGAAAAAAAAGTCTATGTTCCTGTTCCCTTTGGTGCATTGGCTGTAGTATAGTTATCCTGTACTATATGGCTAAAATCCAATTATAAGTGTGTAGGGAGATAGATTAATTTAGATTTAGTAAATATATGATACAGTCTCTTAATTCGGGGCATAGGATCAACTTGGCTGTGAGCAATTTAGCTTATCGGCTTGTGGAAAAACAAGGATGAACTCAGGTGAAAACAGGAAACAAACAGGAGACTTAATGGACTGAAAAACAAGGTTGAAGCCAGGAAAAACAGGAAAGACTTAATGGACTAAGATACAAAGTATTTGGCCTGGCATTGTTTTCAGGTGCTAAGTGGGCGGAGCCCAAATTAAGCTAAAACAGAGTTCCTCCTATTTAAGGACAGTGCATGCAGCCCCATGCAAAAGGCCTCTGATGCTAGAGAGCTACAGGAGTCCTGCTGAAAAAAGTGCTGGCCATCAGTTGATGGACAGATCCCCCTGAAGCAGAAAGAAGCTGGTGAGCAAAGAAAGCCTCAGCAAGACAGCAAAAGGTCAAGGATTAAACCCTGTGGCTCAACTTTTGTCTAGAGGGGTTTGACCTGTCCGAACAGTGGCCTAAATGAAACTTTGGCTGGCTTTAAGGACTCTGATGCAGAGCAACAGAGTTGCTGATGCGAAGGTGCTGGTGTCTCCCAGAGAGAAGAAAGCCTTAAGCCTTATTTAATGTAAGACTGCAATAGTCAACTTACCCTGATTAATCTACATCTGAGACATTCCAGAAAGAAGACTGTCAAGTGCTTTAAAGGGTCTACTACAGAGACTGTGTTCCTGACGACTGAGGACCTGCCCCAGAGACACCTTCTAAAAGGTGAGGAAAATAATTATCAATAGGTTTAATGGTTAGGTTAAAGGGGTTGTAGGAATTTGTAGGGTTAATAGTTAAG
>CAJQZJ010001034.1:435655-448519 GCA_907164525.1 Lophiomys imhausi
AGAGAGACAGAGAGAGACAGAGAGAGAGAGACAGAGAGAGAGAGAGAGAGAGAGAGAGAGAGAGAGAGAGAGAGACAGAGAGAGAGAGAGAGAGAGAGAGAGAGACAGAGAGACAGAGAGACAGAGAGAGAGAGAGAGAGAGAGAGAGAGAGAGAGAGAGAGAGAGAGAGAGAGACAGAGAGAGACAGAGAGACAGAGAGACAGACAGAGAGAGAGAGAGACAGAGAGACAGAGAGAGAGAGACAGAGAGAGAGACAGAGAGAGACAGAGAGACAGAGAGACAGACAGAGAGAGAGAGACAGAGAGAGACAGAGAGAGACAGAGAGAGACAGAGAGAGAGACAGAGAGAGACAGAGACAGAGAGAGAGAGAGAGACAGAGAGAGAGAGAGAGAGAGAGAGACAGAGAGAGAAACCTTGGAATACAGAACTCTGAATGGGATGTCTTCGTCAAATCCATCCTCTGAGATCCCTCTTCAGGGAATGCCAAGGAAGAGGAAGCAGAAAGAGTACTGAGCCAGAGTGTATGCAGGACACCAGGAGAATAATACCCTCTGAATCAACTAAGCAGGATGCATATGAACCCAGAGACTGGAGCAGCAAGCATAGGGTTTACATGGGTCTGTATCAGTTCCTGTGTATATATTTTATATCTTTCAGTCTATTGTTTTTATAAGACTCCTAAGTGAATGAACAAGTGAGTTTCTGATTCTTGTGCCTACTTTTATGGCTCTTTCTTCTATTGGATTGCCTTTTCCATCCTCAGATTGATGGTTCTGGCCTTATCTTATTATAGTTTATTTTGTCATGTTTGGTTGTTATCTATTAGAAGCCCATTTGTTTATAATGGGAGACAAAAAAGAGTGTATGTGGAGGAAAGAGGAGGTGAAGAGGAAATGGGGAGAATGTAATAAGGGCATATTGTATAAGAAAAGAATCTATTTTCAACAAAAATGAAAAAAATGTATATTTCCAGTCTAAAGAAGAAATGTAAATGATGTTATTTCTGAAATGACAAAATTGCTGATGAACCTAGAGGAATATTGTTATTTATATGGATGCATATATTTTATTTTAAACTCACAATGTATTGCTTACATATCTGAAAAAATCATCAGTGGTTGGTTGTGCATTTGTAAACAAAAAAGTTCAAAACTTTATGAAGCAAAATGTTCTTCAGTAGGATTTGAAGAACTTTAAGTGGAGGAACTCCTCCCTGAGAACTAGCTTTAATGTACCAGAAGCCACTTATGCAAGCTTCCAAAGGAGGAAAGCAAGGAACTAACTCGCATACCTCCTGAGCTGAAATACCTATGAAGCACAACAATGATCAACATGCCATGTAAATCCTAAAGTCGAAGTATAGGTATGCATACCATGGAGGTGACCAATAACTAATTGGACTTAAGATCCACTCAGCAAAAAGAGAAATCAAGGAGACCTAGCCGATCTATCTAAGGCTAGTGAAGTCATGTATCTTGGAGAAGAACTTACAATCACCTCTTTAGTAAAACAGCACAATCCCTAGCAACATTCTTAGCATTTGTATTCACACTCCCAGGAAAGTATAGTTCTCAACCCTCATCAATGAAATTTCTATTGCAACAGAGGGAGACTTTTGCTGAAAACTGTACTTATTTAAAATGCAATTCAGAGCCTAGTCCCAATAGAAACATCTACAAAACACTCCAACACTTAAAGCTCAGGAAACATTGCAGAAAAGGAAAAAATGGTGTAAGAATTAGAAGATCAGGGATTTTTCTGTTAGACTGTCTCCTAGTAATGTCAGAAGCTACACCTGTGAAATATCCCAAATATGATTCGCTAAGCATGAACTGAACAGGACAACAAAAATAGATATGCCAAATGGAGGAAAAGCCCATGAGGTTTCAACCCTACCCAAAGAACTATAGGCAACTAAGGAATGGCAAGAATAGGTGAAATATTCTTCCCTAGGAAAGAGTCCATCAGTTAGTTATCCAACACCAAATGTAAGTAACATTATTCAGATTGAGTAGGTTATTTTAAGTGGTCTATATGTATATACATGCACATATATTTTAAAGAGATCAAGGAGTATATAGGAGAGTGTTTGAATGGATAAAAGGGAGTGGAAAAATTATGTAACCTTATTATAATCTCAAAAATAAAAGATAAAATAAAAAGGTAGGGGAACATTGATAATGAACCTTAGGAATGAGCATGGTCTTTATGTGTGATAGTTTTTTATTTGACTTTCAGCCTAGTTCATTCTCTCATTTCCTAGTTTTTATTTTCTTTCTTTTAACCTGCTTGATTGCTTTTTAATATAAATTATGCTGATAGCAATTGGGATTCTTTCTCACTCTTTTCTTATCATGGAAAACAGGGACATTATTGGTATAGATACATACTAAACTAAAAAAAGAATAATTTTTTACAAAGGTGTTCAATTGATGCTTTCAAGTTGTAAGTTTTATTACTGGGCCATAAAGAAATACCTAGACAATTTTCTGTTCAGCTAGTGTCTGCCACTTTGCTACTAACTAAAGATGAGTGAGTGGCTGGCTTGTCTGCTGTTATGGATTGTGATACCACAAGAAAAAGGAAAAAGAATAAATGGGATTTGACTTCATTGGTTTAACCTCTAGAAGAATCACGGAGCTAAGAAAAGAGGCTGTGGGAGGGGATCAATAGTTGACAAATGAAAAGAGTCTCAGTCAAGAAGGAGCATTTATTTTCACATGATGTAGGAGAATAAATCACTTGCAGAATTCAACAGTCAAGATTGTCCTTGACAAAACAACATTCTACTTTCCTCTATCTAAAATCTCTGGGAACTATAGTACAAAGGGTATGTCAAAAATAATATAATTTCAGAAATTATATATTATATTTTATATTTATAATATGTGATAATAATATGTACAGCTGTCCAACCTGATTCTTGCCTCAATTAATTGTTAAATATAACATCAAATTTGAGCTCTCACACCCAGTCTGTTTACTAAAATGTGGTTCTTGTTGTCCTGTCACTAATTGTTTTTAAGTAAGTGAGCTTATAGTCTGCTACATGATATCTATGTCATTTCTTACTGATTTCTCCCCTCTGATTGTATTTCTCTTACCATTTATTTTTGTAACTTAAGTTTATCCTTTACTATAAAAATTCTCTTCATTCTTTGCATAAAATATAAACATGTTTGATCCATTCTGGGGCTTGATTTTTTTCTCTTATCCTGTTTCCCATCTGTTTTCTGTCATTTTTGCTTTAGTTGGGAGTAGCTTAAGATAACAGACATTGAGTTTTATTTCTAAAATAAGGAGGCTATTCCGATTTGTTACAGTCCAGATTCAAAGTGCCTTCTCATATTGGATCCCAGGATTAAAGAATATTCTCACAGGAAGGGCAGAAATAAAAGACAGAGCCCAACTCAAATTCCATAGTTGCATGCTTTTATGGAATTTTATGTGTCATTTTTCTATAAATTGCAACATTTATCACAAATTGAAACCCCTGCTTCAGGAAAGGAGAGGAGTCTAGTGAGTGTCAAGAAGTAAACAACAGGTCACATGTTCTGGAGACCAGAAACTTGGAAGATTCTTGAAGGCCTATACCAAGCAATGTAAAAATTTGGTAGGAGTGGAGACACTGAGGAGTGAAACTTCAGAAAGATATACTGAGACTGTGAAGCTGCCTTTGAACAAGGCAGTTTTCAGAAGTTACCCAGGTGGAATGGGCATTTTGGTAATGCAGCCACATTTGAGTCATCCCTGTTCCTCATAAGTAGCCCCACACTCATACTCCCGTTAGTAACCCCTACTAAAACTCACTGATTCACCAAATTGCACATTGGTGCAATTGCTGCTTTGATCTACTGTAAGCTCCTTTTCTGTGCTGAACAAACATATGTGTTGTGTCTTCCCTGGAAAAGTCTGACACACAACACACAGAAAGTTTAATTTTTGATAGCACAAATGTCAAAATTGCTCAGATACAAGTGATCAAAGCACATAGCATGATCAAACCAAAAGTAAAAGAAGTGAAACATATGTTCTTGGAAAAAGTAAAAACTGCTAGGATTCAACTAATCTGTAATCTACAGATTTTTTTATATAAAGAGAATAGTTTATTATAATGACACAAGAAGTTGTCTCAATGAATACATAGGCAAGAATTGCAGCTGACCTTCAAGACTCAGAATGAGAGACCCTTGTACTTTAAGACTTACCTTTCCCATGCATACCCCCTTTAGATGTTTGCTTCCCTTTCTCTCCCTTCTGGCAGGAAATTTTCATTTGCCGTTACTTTCATGAGAGAAAACACTGGAGTGACAAACAGCCAAGCGTCAGAATCTAAGAACTGTCTGTTAATCTTAATTAAATGATTTCATATAAGACTGAGTGTGGATAAGATTCTCACTTGCAGGGCTGTAGACAGAACATAACAAGCAATATCCCACTGAACAATGTGACTGCTGCAATCCATCAACATGGTTATGGTGATTATGTTAAAGTAAAATTCATAAGAAAAAGTAAGACCATCAGTCTACCTGGATCTCATTTGGGTATATGTTGCCCTTTAGTGATCACTCTTTTAAACAAAATTATTACCACAATTCTCATTTCCTATTTTAAAAACTGAGGTTTATACTATAAAGTCTTCTTGGTCTCCCTTTGAAAATATATGAATTTTCTCTTGGAAGTTGCTATGCCCAAGTTTTAAATTTCTCTCTAATACAAAAAGAAGGTATCATAAGCAGATATCATCCCAATGAGAACCAATGATCAACATGGCTGTCTTCTTACATAGACTGTCTTGAATGTAATAATAAAGATATTGTCACTGACTGATATTTAAGTAATTTTGAAGCAAGATAACTGAATCAAAGCTATGAAGCCTATTTATACTAGATTATATATATACATATATATATATATATACACTGTCTATAAGTAGTGGCAGCAAGTAAATACAAAGTATTATTTTTTAATTATTGTTATCTGTTAGTGTTCACAATTCTAAAACCTGCATTTTAGACTGCATTTAACTGCATCTAACTTTTCAGTTTCCATGTCGCCAGTTGCTAATATTCACTGAGCATCATGCTCAGCTGGAGCAATAAATGGGCATCAGAAATGCTGCAAAGTATTCTTATTTGGAAACAGTAGGACCTGAACAATCACTACAGTGCATTGGAGACTGGAAAAATTAAAGCAACAAATACTAAAGACGTATGTATTTGTAATTTTTAATTTTTCTTTATCTTGAGAGATAGTTGGAATAGCTGGTAAAACATTTCTGGATGCATCTGTGAGGCTCTTTCAAGAAGAAATTAAATGTGAAAGTCCGTATAGTAAAGGTATACTCCCACTAATACTCAATCCATTTGTGTCTGGATAGGACATAAGTTATACCCACAGAGGAAAGAAATCTCACTTTCTAGTTCTTTTAACTGGGGCATTCATCTTCTGTCTTTGTTCATTAAAACTTATAGTTCCTTTCTCTGTGGGCTGTGACTGTGGGATAAATTATACCACCTGCTCCTCTGATTCTCCAGCTTTTTGGACTTCCTGGCCTCCAAAATAGTGTGAGCAAATTCCCATAATGACCCTCATATACTATATGTATCCTATTTGCTTTGTTTCTCTGAAGAAACTTGACTGCTACAGTTCTATAGGGCAGATACTCAGTCAGGGGTTGTAGAAGACACTCAGACTTAACTTATTCTTTCAGATGACAGGTTACATGTGCTTTAAGGGTAAGCTGAATTAAATGAAGGCAAGAAAAGATTAAAATGAAGCAGGATGGGATGTGTTCCCAGAGCTCTACACCTCAACACAGAAAAGAAGATAAGGATGAGTATGAAATGATTCATAAATACCTCCTATAAGTTTTGAAGGAAAAAAATCCCTGCGAATTGGTAATTTTACTTGTTGCTAGTATGATTAATTTGGGATAATTATTATTTTACTGAAAGTAAAATGCATGAATCTGTCTTCTGTTTTATAGGTTATACAATCAATTTGATATTCTTTATGAGATAAAACCAGTGCTTTAAGCAATAAAATTATTCCACACATTTAACAATTTCTACAAAACTTCAACTACTGTAAGCATTTAACACCTTCTTCAAATGAAATGTTCTACTGACTCTAATTCTGAACCAGGTGCATCATTGGACAAAAAAGCTCCATTTTGACTTTTTCTATATTTTTAGTTTTGAAAATGTTGAATTCATAGGGAAATGATGATCTTAAAGATTTTAAAGAAATAATATTTTATGGTAATTTTACTGGTTTGGCCCATGTCTTCGATAAATCTGTTGTAATTATTTGTTGAATTATCTGTCTAGTTAGAAAGGCATTTTATCTATACTTACCACTTCATTTGCTCTCTTGGAGATGTGGTATAACTGTCTTTCCACACACAAGGATGGCTGCTAACAGTGCCCTTTTGAAGTATTCTTCTTATGCTAATATTGAGTTCGGGACTTCATATTGGCTTGTCCTCAGGTTTAACACTAAATTTTTCAAGGTTTTATTTATTAATTTTTGAACAGTTTGTTACTGCATCAGAAACTTGCTTATATAAATATCCTTTTTCTTAACTCAGTACTAAAAAGCAACAATGGCTTTCATAGGAATGTGTGTATTTTCATGTTTAAATTTCATATTTCAGGTTTAATATGACTTATAATATGCCAAGTGTCATCACTGATGATCATGTGGTTTGAAGTGAAGTAATGACTTAGAAATAGATGTGGCATATGATCTATATCACTTTCAAAATATGCCTGTGGAAACTTGAAAAAAATCACAAATTTGGTTTGAATTGAAGAAGTACAAAAATTTATTTGCAATTTATTCTTTTGCATAGAAACTTTTGTACTTCTCAGCATTTAGACATCAAATAATTTAAAATCTAATTTTATGTTTTGAACAACACAATTAAAATAGCTGCCACACATACAGGGTTTTTACTGGAGGTCAAACCATCATGCTATCTGCTTTACATGAGTTACCATTTATTCTATAGTCTTCATAGCCATCCTGTCCTACTTAATGTATATACAAGGAAGTTCTTAATATTTAATTGATATTACAACACACCACACATGTGTGCATGCACACACACACACCACAAACATACACACCACACACACATACACACAAACACACACACACACACACACACAGAGAGAGAGAGAGAGAGAGAGAATAAAATTATGTAAGGAAAAGAAACAAGATAAAAACTCTTTAAAAACAAACAACTACCTAGAGTCATGAGCAGAGCTAGCAAATTATTTTATTTACATAAAAATGCACATATACTTACTTCTTTTGTATACAGAAAATCCTAGGTATATATGTTCCCACATATTTTACAATAAATATTATTTACTCATGTTTCTAAATGAACATAAAAAGACATCTCAAAATATTATTTACCAACCACAAAATCACAAAAGTACCCAATGATCTCAAAGAAGAAATTTCAAGCATGGACTGCCACATACTAAGCCTAGCACAACCTGCACAAAAGACAAATAAGATAAAATAAAATCATTAAGACAAAATTAGATATCACTAGAAGAAGAACAGAATTGGGATATGAAATAAAGAACTGTTGGATTTCTTAACAGTGTGATAACAGCATATTTGTTGGTTAGAACTTACCTTCCATGAGTCCTCTTTGAGTATTTTACTTGATTGATATTGTACAGATGAGAAGTGAGAAAGAAGTTAACATCTACTACAGGACAGTAATCACAAACAAGTCTTGAATCCTAGAAGCCCACTTCCCTTTGTCTGTTCTTATACAGTGTCAAGATACATCATAAAGATGGCCACTCAACTCTTCTAGAAGATGAGGACACTGAGAGTGAAGTAATTTCAAAAGCTCAGTGACAGGAATTGTAGATATCAGCATTTAGCATTTAGAAATACTCAAATCTAATGCATTATTTCCACACAGAATTATTATTGTCATTCTAGTAATTACCCAAACACAAAGAAAACCTAATCTGAGGGGCTACACATAACTAGCCCATGACTGGAATTTTCTGCCCAGAAACATTTTATTTTAATTTCAGAATTGTTCCACAAATGTATATAAAATCAGACTATCAAATGAAGGTAATGAAGTCCTAAAGTTTACTATGAATAAAACTTTAAAAAATATTGTAGAATTGAAGTATCAGAAAACAACATCATCTTCATTACTGTTGAGTTGACTTAGAATGAGATTCGCTTATCTAATACCTAAATTGTTTATTCCAATACCACTCAGATGAGAATCATAATACTAATATGCATCAATCTTATTCTATGGAGAAATGCCCAGATAGTAATGTGTTTGGTTTTCCTGTAACATTGCAACTATTAAAATCAGTACCAATATGAAGAGATAGTAACTTCAAAAAGTGTTCAGCACAATCCATCTGTTGAATACCACCTTTTCAGTTACTTTACTTTCTAAGGAAACCTTCCAAAACATTCCAAAGGCATCATTTGAAGAGCAGCGCTCATCACATTCATAACTTGGTCCCTCCTTTCAAACATGGCTACTGTTGATGCTTCTTATAGAGTAGCAACATTTCCAGAATGTTACCATCTTGCATTAGAGTGATGGTTTTATAATGGATTTAACTTTTTAGATAAAGGTACTTATCACTCAAGCAAATGTATTTTACATCTGAACATATTTTTTAATTTTAAAAATGGACAAGAAATTATAATCCACTGACAGTTATAGTAGGAATCCTTTGTCATAGAAACCTGGGTCTATTTCTTGGGCATCCTAGGTAAATAGACATGAGTATTTAATTTCTATTACTGAGAAAATATTCATCCAGAAGATAAGTATGGTATCTCACTATGGTAATTGTAGTCAGGACAAACCTTTTGAACAAGTTTATAATCAACACTGTAAAAAGCAATGTAAATGCAGATGACCTTAAAGGGTTTGGAACATAGCCAGGACACGTGACTCTGAGTCTGCTCCTGGTAGCAGATTTTGGATGGGTCAAAACTGCACAAAGCAGTCTTCTTTGCCCGATCTGTTTTTTCATACTCAATATGGCAGTTGAAAGATTTGGATTCCTTAGTTTCCAAGGTAGACTGAGGAGTTACTTGAAATTCCACTACTTTAGAGGGAGGTACCAAGCTCACGGAAACATTGCCTAGGCCTGTTGAATTGTGTCTGAAATAAACACTGAATGTTCCATTTCCATGATCTACAATTTTCCCTGTGATGAGTAGGTTAAGTTTAACAGTTTTAATGTTAGAATGGAAGTCACCCCACCCAAACATTTTCTTAAATTTTCCTGTTTTCACTATTGGCCGTCTTTTAGTTCTTGCCAGTGGCTCCTGAATCTCTGTGATGTTGGCCAGCAAATCCCAAAAGCTTTCAATGATGTCTGCATATGCTGGCTTTGGACCAGGAGGCTGTTTAACAAATAGACGCAGAGGACTGGTAATCTTTGAGTGTACCACATTTCCAACCAATGTTCCTGGAACAACTCTGTCTTCCCAGTTCACATCCTCCTTGGTGTGTATCATTTCTTCACTCCCACAAAACAACTGTTGGGAAAGAAGAAGAAAAAATATATTTTAGGACAAGCTTTGAATATAAGTATAGATTGATAAAGCAAAGAAAAATGAGATGATTTAGATTCATACACAGGTTCAACAATATAATGATAAGAACATTTAATTAAACCAATGTAAAATGCTAACAATTGCTAAACAATGCTAAACAATACTAAATAGAGAGATTAAAATTAAGTATTCCAGCTTAGTGGTTGCTTTGATCCTTCCTATCCTCAGTGTTTGATTTTGCAGATTGATTCAAGTAGTGGTTCTTGGCCCCCATGCAATAAACTACTACACTTGTGAATATTAGTTGTTTTATAGAGATAAATATTAAATATCAAAGTTTCTTCCAAGGAACTATAAGCCATTTAAATATGAGTTATTGATAAATCTTTTAAATGTATTTTAAAAGATTATGACATTACTTTATTCAAAGACTTAATAAAACCATACTACAAAGACAGAATAACTAAGAAAGATCTACATGTATGTTTTGTATGTTCCAAAATACTTTGGTTCAAACTATACTCAGTGAGACAACACCTTATTTAGATTTTTTTTTCCTTTTCATTGTTTTGGTGCTAGAAGTCCTCATGATTGCCTCAAATCATTCAGTTATATCAATGTGGATTTTGAGAGGCAAGATTATTACATATATAAAACTGTTACTTGTAATGAATACTTACAAATGAGTTAAAGGGTCTGGAAAATAGAGGTAACTTGTGGAAGTATAGATAGTGTCTTATCTTAATTGTACAAAACTGCTATTAAAATGATTCCACAAGAAGCTATCCACGTGATCAAAAGGAGGAGGAGGAAAGTGAGACTGGAAACAAAGCATTTGTCAAAACTAGCTTCAGATTATTATTGAAACTGTTATTTTAAATAAAAATTTAGAAGAGGATAAATAAATAAATAAATAAAAAGAATGAAAATATCCCACAATTTACTTTGGAAATGTGGTCACAAAGTTCTAGCAGAATCTTGTCAAACATATCTTTACCTACATAGTCCCAGAATCACTGTGGTGTGGGGATGCAAAGACAAAAATGGTGAAGTTTTAGCTTTTTTTCAAAAATCTGTTCTTATCACTAAAACTACTATAGTTAAATTAAGGGTGATTTGATATAACATACATTCTTACTTTTATGATAACTCATATCCATTCAACATCTTCTTATGTGTTTACATGTGCATATGCTGAATTGATAACTTCTAGACCCATACTGACAGATGTGAAGCTATTCTAAAGAAAGATACTTGTGCCACTCCATTTCACTTAAGAAACTTCAAAAAATCCCAGATAAGTTGAAATTTTCTTAGGAGTCTCATATTGGGAGAGGGAAAGGATGAAGCCTGGTGTCAGCCGGAGGATGAACATGTAGGAAGGATGAATAATAATAGGAAAAGATTTCACACAGTTCTGACAAAGTTATCAGATTGCCTAGCTTCAGAAGAAACAGGAACAGAGATAATGATGGACAGGCCAACATCTTTACCAGGACTACTTAGTTATGCATACCTCTTGCTCTCTATTTGAATCTAAACCATACTGTCAGTATCCCAAAGAGACTTGGAGGGATCTGTAGACCTGTTTATTATATTCTTCCTAATGTGGCCACATTGAATACACATTTTTTTCTGTCCCCTCCATTAATATTGTCTCTTTAATTGATGTGTTCAGGATTGATGTGTTCAGGATGGGTGACTTAGCATGGCTTGTTAGGGTTGCCAGGGTCCAAGGCTTGCGTATGATGAGCAAGTACTTTAGCACCGAACTGTATCTTTAGTCGGGTATTTCAAAACAAATGACATGAACTCCAGTTCAATAGACTTTAATGCCCTCTCCTGACCTCCTGCATAAACATGCACATTCACACACATACACATAAATATAAATAAAAATAAATTTTAAAAAGGTTTTATTATTTCATTTCTTCTTTTACCTTTGAGATTGTAATATAATTAGAACACTTCTCCCTTCAGTTTCCTACCTCTAAACCCTCTCATATACCTTTCTTTGCACTCTTTCAAACTTATGGATCATTTTTTAAAATTAATTGTTGTTACATGCACGCATACAAACACAAATACACAAATTGAACCTCTTCCATCTGAATAATGTTACTGGTTTGTATGTTTTCAGGGCTGACCATATGGTATTAGATAAGTAATATTAATTGGAGAAGACTATTTCTCTCACTCTCATTATTTCTTACTTTCCTATAGGTCCTTGAATGGGAAGGAGCTCTTGTGGACTTTTCTTCACCCATTTTTACTATGTCTACTGTTGTCCTTGTTCAGCTCATGTTTAGCTCAGTTGATGTTGGCCATGTTGGTGAGATTTTATGGGTATAGCTTCTGATATTACTAGAAGACACAATCTAATAGCAAAGACTCTGATCCTTTGGCTCTTATATTATTCCCCCCCACACACACAATTATGGAACCTTAAACATAGGAGCTATTTTTAGAGGCATCCAGTGGGCCCAGGCTCCACAATTCTGTACTTTTATTGGTTGTGCTGTTCTGTAGTGGTCTCCATTTGTTGCAAAAAGATGTTTTCTTGATGAGGAGTGAGGGCTACATTTATCTTTCAGTGTAATGACACATAATTAGAATGTAGTTAGGGATTATGCTGTTTTACCAAAGTAGTTGTTACAGGTTCTTTTCCATGATCCATGAATTCACTAGCCTTGGGTAGGTGGCTAGGTTTCAAGTTTCAGGTGTGATTTCACTATTGTTGTGTGACCCTTAAGGCAGATTAGATAGTTGTTGGATACTGCCAAGATATATGTGTCATTCTGCAGCCTGAGATTTATTATGCTATGTTGGTTGTAGTTGTGTTTCATAGGCATCATAGCTGGTTAAGACTCTTCATTGTTTCCCTCTTTTGTAAGCTTTCACAGTACCTTCTGGTACCATGTAAGCAAGCCCTGAGGACTAGCTTTCATTTGGGGGGCCTCTCTCTGAAGTACATGGCATTTTTTTTTCAGCCTTGGGACTTACCTTCAATCTCTGGGGAACAAACCAAGGAATATAACAATAGCCTGTAATATTCTGGGAGTTCCTTTGACAACCCTGACCAACACCTCTGAAGAGGGCTTCTCAAGTTAGTGTTGGGGATTTTGTTAGATGACTTCACCTCTTGGGAGAACATTGTTAACCTATGTAGGAATATTTTTTTTAGCCTATATTAAATAACTACCACATTAAACTGCTTAAATTTTAATTATATTTAGTGTGTGTGTGTGTGTGTGTGTGTGTGTGTGTGTGTGTGTGTGTGTGTG
>CAJQZJ010001034.1:448529-497451 GCA_907164525.1 Lophiomys imhausi
GTGTGTGTGTGTGTGTGTGTGTGTGTGTGTGTGTGTGTGTGTGTGTGCGTGCACATGTACTTGGAGGTCAGAGGGTAGGTTGGGGGAGTTAGTTCTCTTTTTCTATCATGTAGTTCTTAGGAGATTAAATTCAAGGATTGAATCAGGTTTGGTAGGAAGTATCTTTACCTACTGACCTATCTCCTCACCAGCCCCTAAATTTTTCTATTTTCATAATGTTCTGCCAATTTATAATGTATTAATAGAACTAAGATATGTATGGCCAAAAGTATGACCACAAGTATGGAGAAAACAGTCTTTGCTACTAGAAGTGATATGTCAATTTTTCTTTTAAGTGTTTATTGTATATGTTTTACTGAAAAATTTCTACTTGGAAAATGTCTTTGATTCAGTGATTTGCTCAAACTATCTCCCAGTTTTTGTTTGTTTGTTTGCTCTTGAAAATCTATAAATATTGAGCCCAATTCAGTGACAAGTGTTTTCCAATCTTATCTGATTATGATGAATTTTAAAACATGGAGTAGAACTCAACATCTTATGAGGCCCTTTCCTAACTACTAGGACTGCTAACGTGGTGGTTCTGAGGTTTCTTGCAGTCATAGTATTCTATTGCTGGAAAGAGACACCATGACGATGGCAACTTTTGTAAAGGAAAACATTTAATTGGGGCAGGCTTACAGGTTCAGATGTTTAGTTCATTATTTTCATGGCAGGAAGTCAGGCATCATGCAGCAGACATAGAGCTGGAGAAGGAGTCAAGAGTTCTACATCAGATTGATAGGCAGCAAGAAGATAGTGAGAACCACTGGGCCAGGCTTGAGCTTCTAAAAAGCTCAAAGCCCATCCCAATGATACACTTCCTCCAAAAAGGCCACACATATGTCAACAAGGAGACATTAATAGTGGCACTCCCTAATTGCTGAGTATTCAAATACATGAGCCTATGATGGTCATTCCTGGTCAAACTATCACAATCACTAATAAAAGTAAATAGTCATTCACTGATTTTTTTTTGTAATATATATTTTCCAAAAGAAATTAATAGAGATATAACAGAATTATTCAAGTACATATATGACTTCCCTAAGAAATACAAATGAGGACACAAAAACAAATTAAGTCTATCAAAGAATTAAATTAGATGAGATTATTTGCATAAATAATCTTCTGGAAAGATATTCCATGTGAGAGTTAAAAGAGAATTCTACTCCTAAAAAAATCTATTCTAACATACTCTTCTTGATATAGAAACATGATGAAGGAGCCCTTGTTTTTACAGTTGATTTATATAAAAATAATAGCCAATACCATGTATTATAACATTCCCCTCCTATACTAAAAACCCTGATTGAAAGTTACATAGGACATGCTTATATTATATGTACATACACTGTGCATGTATAAAATATGTACTTGTCTATTTTCTATCTGTTTCCACAGACTATCATCTCTAATTCACTCTGAAAATATCATTAGCCAAATTGGTAAAAATTGTACAGTTCTTCTGAGTAGTTTGCACAATGATGATTTCTGAGGCTAAGTCCAAATCTCAGTAATGATTTTCTAGTGCAATTAAAAATAGAAATACATTTCTCAACATCTTTAAATACTGATAAAACTGTATCCCTTTCCAGACTTACCCCTCCTCTGGTATAATTTGTGCAGCTTACTTTCACTATAGGTCATCACTATGTGGTATCATCATTGAGAAAGTAAATTCTTATCTTGGTTTTAAAGACAAAGAAAAGAATCATTAGAGACTAATCTTTAGCAAAAGGCCTTAATAACCAGTGTTGCCTTTACCTCAAAACATAACCTCATGCCTCCTAGTGAACACTGTCTGTAGATAATTATCCAAATTCTTAAGCCTCTGAAGAACTTAATTGAACACTTTGCTCTGTGCCATATGATAAATTAAGAGCTCAGTAAAATTCCACCTTCTCAACCCAAGACATCAATCATTTCCTCATGTTTGTGGCATTACTAGCAGTGATACTAGATCATAGGCCCATGTAAACTCCCTTAGTCAACAAAATGTGTTTCTGGATTTTTTAAAAGTTTATAAAATTTATTATAAAATATTCAAATAAATTAAAGCATCACACACCAAAATTAACTGCATGCAAAACCTACATAACTCAATGAACTTTTATCCAGTTAGAATAAGTACTCTGAATTGAAGCTGTGCAACTTTACATTAAAATTTACACTTCCAGTAATGATTATATTTTAAGCATTCATCCACCATCAAATGCAAAAATCAATCCATGACAGAAACAGAACTTGAGGAACAATTGGCTTCATATCCACTTCTCTTTGATACTAATTAAAAGAGTCTGCAAAAGGTTCTGCATCAGGGTAGAAGCCCTCGTCTTAAACAGTTTCTGTGATAAAATATTGTACAAGAAGACAGTATGCTTCTCATAAATTGTTGGCAATTTTTTTCCATCAGAGCAAAGTTGTTAATTGTTAAGTACAACCCATAGCTGTATCCTGTTGGTTACTTCTGTACTTGCTGTGGGTCTAAAGCTACTATCAGTATCACCTCTGTTTTTTGTCCCATCCTATCATCTTACAGTGATAATGCAAAAACCCCAAAAGCACAAAGTAGAGTTTTATAAAGAGGAAGAGACAACAAGTGCTAATCCTTATCTGTTTTAACATTCTCTGTTTTCAATGCATTCATCAAAATTTAAGTAATGTATGTTTTGGTTGATGCATCAATTTCACAAATCAAACACATTAGTTAAATACCATGGTATCATATTAGATTTTTCTGTTTCTTACAGAAGAATCCATAAAGATTAATAAAAGCTCAAACTGTCATCAATTAAATGAAACAGGTACAGAAAAACAGGTAGGGTAATAAGGCCATTTCTTTTTAGTTCCTTTTGTTGTGATGGTGTAGTGAGTAGCTGACAGGCTCAAATCATTCATCTTAGCAAGCTGAAGTTGAGTTTTACTGATAATTAAATGCATTTTTCTTAGAGGCAGGAAAAAAGTGCATTGAATTTTATAGTAGCAGATGTGAGAATGGTCACAAATTATATAAACAATTTGTAAACTAAAAGGCATATTTCTCTGAAAACTTTCTTTGAAACTTTTTTTTTCATCTGAATCTCCTATATATTTTAGTAAGCATTTTATTGTGGAATAGTTTTAATTAACACCAAAATTGTACACTATGAATTGTTCCAATGTGATGTGCTCAGTTTCCTTCATTGTTAACTTCTAACAATAAAGTGCACCTGTCATAAGAAATGAGATACCAACACTTATAGACATCATTTTCAGACTTAGATTGTCTTTAGTTTTCCAATACCATTCCTTGTGCTTTCCAGAATCTCACTCTATCGTTGTGAATCCCTATCCAGCTTGTCTCACATAGGACAGTTGCTGATTTTCTTAGCTTGACATTACTTCAAATGTTTTGAGGAATATTAGACATAAAAATTTTAGAATGATCCTTACCTTGGATGTCTGCATTTTTTTATGGTTAGAATGAACTGATGAGTTTGCAAGAAGAACTTATAGGAAACAAACTCAGACTGACATATTTGTGCAGTGTGTACTCTTACCTACCACATCATTTTGCTGGTCTCACACTTTCAGGTTTCTATATTGCACTGAACAAATATATTTATAGTTTATACTAGCTTTCTAAAATATACTCGCTGTAGCAATACAACACACAATATATTGCATAGATAACCTACCATTAAAAAGTAAGCCTTATTAACTTATAATTATATACAGCACACCAATTATTTGTGTTCCTTTGCCCACAGAAGAAGAAAATCCTGACTCTCCAGGAAAAACAACCATGAACTATATGTTCCCATGTATGTATGGATTTGTAACAAACTGGGAATGTTGGCTTTTTTTAAAATAAGGGATATAGTATATTCTGCAACAGATATATTGACAAAGATGTGAACAAATAATTTTTGGAGGCAATTGTATTGGGTCTTTTGGACACCCCAGAAACATTTATTCATTTTCTTTCATTGTGAAAAGTATTGGTAAGTGTGAGGTGTTGAGAATGACTGATTTGCTTGAGGGATTTGTTTACAGTGTTATAGTGACTGACTTCATAGAGCTAGCAACTAATTATTGTACTGGGTGTGATTGTTTAAGCCAAGGACCCTAAAGTGGTCAATGTTATGTAACCTAAAGGTTACTTCCTGATCATTTTACAGCTTAAAAAAAAGAACCAATAAGGAAATGTGATTTGTAGCCTTGTTTTTGTTGCTGACACAGCTTACATAATTGGATTGCTTTAGTAATCCTGTCCCATTCCCCTCAGTTAAAAATGAAATGGTAAGTTGTTTGGTAGAAACATACACACACACACACACACACACACAGAGGAAGAGAAAGTTAGTCTGCTTATAAATACATCTTCAAAAGCACTTTCTCTGAGTAGAGAATTTTCCAGAATATCATCCATACAGACATGCACAAACACAAGGGTGCATATATGACAAGCACTAGAGCTCACCTGAGAGTCATATTTCTGTTGCTCCATTACAAAACTATCACAGTAGATTAAGGAATGAAATGAAGAATGACAGCATCAAACATCTGTCAGTGTATTAATTGCACATATTAATATTTCATGGCATATGTAGCTTTGTTTCAAAATTCGTTTTGCTTTGGAAAACAAATAATTACTTAGGAAAGAAAGTTAAACAGTGGCCATCCTTTCTGCTGACAGTTAAATGTTCATTTTATATTTAAATGACTTTTCATACTTGTTCTTTATAAATTTTTAAATTGATGTAGCAACTAAAAGGAATTATAGATCTGAAAACAGAAATCCCATCAGTAAGAGCCAAAAAGTTTAATTGGAACATTTGGTGGTAGTCTTATGGTTAAGATTAAGTATGGAAACTCTTATTTTATATTTATGACAACAATAATTGACAGAACTATCAACCTCCTAAAAATATCTATACAAAAAATCTGTGTACACAGCGAGTCACATTATATTGGGTATCCAGAAGAGACTGTTACTGCTGTAGAGGTGACATTTAAGTGCACACATGGAAGATTAGCTAGGTCTCGTTGTTGATGTGGTGGAAGAGGGTCAGCATGTGGGAAGATTAACAGCAAGATAAAATTCAGACAATTCTAAGAGTTGGATGACAATGGTTAATGGGGGAAATGGCAGAGGCAATATAGAAAAGGTAGGCAGGGATCAAGGCATTTGGCATTAAGCTGAGCATGCTACTTGCTGGGGGGAGTTTAATAAATATGTGTTGGGCCTAAGTGCCTAAATCAGCCATATTGGGGCCTATAGTGCCTACCCAAACTAGACTCAATTTTGGAGACCTGTCTCAAAAATGCAGAAGTCTAAGTCGACAGCCTAGCTCTGCCAAGACAGGGAGGCAAGTCCTTCATAATTCCTGCTCTACAATCAATATCTGTCAGAGAAATGGGGTCAAATGGCTGAAGATTGATGCTGTAATGAATGGAGAGAAAATGGGCGCTGTCCAGGCACCCACTGGTATGTCATTTCTTAGTTTTGGAAGCTGCGGGCCCTGTACTTCCTATATAATCAGATATATTTATCCCTCTCAGGTCTCTGAAGTGGTTGAAGAATAGATAGCTAGAGTCTCATAGTTAAATTTTGAGTTGTTTAGGAATCAAGAGGGTGTTCTGGATCTAAGAAGATATTTTTAAAATTGTGATGCAAGTTAGTATGAAAGCTGAGTTAGATATAGAACTTTAAACTCATGGAGATGGTTAGATAGTAGAATGCTAAAGTCAGGTGCCAAATACATATGGACTGGACATTGGGAATGTATGCTAAGTCATACAACTCTCATAATTGTGGCCTATTTATTTTTGTGTTTTGCATTGTATTTATTGTTATAAGAGAAAGAACCATTTGTTGGACTGAAAGGGGGAGCTGTTGGGGGGGAAAAGATATACCTTAAACTTAAAAAAAAAGGGGAAGAGGATGTGGGTTGAGGGGGAAGTGGGTGGAAGGGTGGGACTGGAGTGAGGAGTAGGGAGGGGATTATGATTGAGAGGTAACATGAAGAAATAAAAATTAAATTATTTTTAAAAATGTGGAAGTCCAGACCCTTCTGCCCTATGTCATACTGGAGTTAACCCTGCCTAACTGCAGCCACACTCATTTAGTTTATTGGCCCTCTCTGTACCTTATCTCTTACTTCACTGCCTATATAACCTCACACTATACTTTCACCCTGCCCCTTTCCTACCCTATAAGGGAAACTGCCTATAACAATAAAAAGGAGATCTTGCCTCAATGCATCTTCCAACTCAGTATTTCCTCCCCTAGGGGTGATAGGAGGACTGAGTCGTTGACACTCATCATCCTGCTCAGCCATGGTGTGAGGGCCGGCTGGTCTAGCTCTTCACTCCATTGCCCAACCTGCTGGGGGAGAAATATGGCAAATATGTGTTGAATTTTGATGAGGTAAATGTATTTCAACTAGAAAAGTATACAAGTAATGTTATTGGAGCAATTAAAATCAAGAGTTTGAAACAGTGGTTTCTATACTTTCAGTTGAATGCTATTTCAGTAGCACGACTGAAAATTAAGCAAGAACAAAGACATTGAAATAGACTGAAGGTGGACTTACAGAGTATCTGAAGAGGGCCATTATACATCCTATTACATTCAGACTGGATGTGACTGGTCTAAGCTGATATATATATTTTTAATCTTAATATGTTTTCTGATTCTTCATTCTTAAAGTGCAAACACTGCTCTATGCCTATCTGTATTTTCAGCCTTAGTAACTGTCTTACTCAAGATTTGTATTGTTGCGATAAAACACCATGATGAAAAAGAAAGTTGGGGAGAAAAGGGTTTATTTGGCTTATATTTATACATTGTAGTCTTTTATTGAAGGAAACCAGAATAGAAATTCAAACAGGGCAGGAACATGAAGGCAGTAGCTGATGCAGAGGTTGTAAAGAACAGCTGCTTAATTGCCCACTGCTTTAAGGCTCACTCCTCATGGCTTACTCAGTTTGCTTTCTTACACAACTCAGGACCACCCACGATGGGATGGTGTTAAACATTCTAAACGTTGATTGGTCCTGTTTGCTGTCTGTTGCTTAATTGACTCTGATTGCTTAAATAAATGCTGAGGCCTGGAGACTGGGCAAAAACAGAGATAGGTAGGGTAGGACTAAGGTTCGTGGGCTTTTTGATAGAGAGCGTTTTGGAAAGAAGAAGGCCAGAGAAAAGCAGGGAGTAAACAAGGAAGACACACCATGGGGTAGATTAGAGAAGATCCTTCCATGTGACCTGGAACATCAACATAGCATGGAGAATAATAGTCCTAAGGGACATATGTATATATGGGGTCATATTTGGGTAATAGACTCATGAGCTAGCTTAGATGGGCTAGGATTGCACAACCCAGGCCTAGGCTTGTTAAAATCCACCCATTGTCTGTGTGTATTCATTTATAATGGTGGGTTAAGGATTTACACTGCCAACCAATGAAAGATAATATAAATAATTTAATTAGTTATTTTTTCTACATATGGTGCCCAACGTGGGGCAATTAGAATCCATGCTTACAGCCTGAGAAGGCCTGAGTGAGAAGTAGTTTCCTAGCCAAAGAGTGGTCATTTCAAAGGAGCAGCATCCTTTACAAAAGCTACTGTCTTACAGCAAAAGTGGAAAGCTTAACTCTGTTTATATGCTAAGCAACCGGCAGCCTTCTGAACAGAGTTTGAGAATGGAATTAACCACCTAAGTTAAAAATGGAGAAATTCATAATGTCTCAATATGCTTGGATTCCAATTGAGTTTGTTTCTCTTAACATACAGATGATTTTTACACTGACAATTGTGGTTCTACTTTTTGAGAAAGATTTGCTCAGGATAGGCTTAACAAAAAGAGCTTACAGAGGGAATGCTAAACTGCTGACAATAACAATAGGGGAAGGAAGGAGGCCTGACCCCATACAAAAGATGTCAGTTGGAGCACACAAGCCCCTGAGAACTAGGTGCTTATCAAGAGTATATGGGAAAGGCCCACCAAGGATATACAGTCAAAGCTAGATTTCAAAAATAATAAACAGAACTTGAATTACAACATGGGATTGCAATTAGACCACAGCTTTTGGAATGTTGTTTCTTTGTGTGATTTTTGTTTGGATATCTTTGATTTACCAATATCGATGGGAGGTAAAAAGGATATTTTTGTCGTTTAGCAATGCTAAAATATAAGAGGTTTTTAAAGATATAAAGAGAAAGGGGTCACAAGCCAGTCTCTTTAGATGTGGGACACCGTGAAACTCATTTCAAGAGAAATATTAGACCCTAGGGGAGATATATTAATCATTGGATGTGATGGCACATGCCTTTAATCCCACCCAGCATTTAGGAGACAAAGATAGATGGATCTCTGACTTTTGCCAAGGTCAGCCTGGTCTACAAAGTAAATCCAAGACAAGAGAAATCCTGTCTCAAAAGAAAAAAATAGAGAGATATGTTAATTGTGAGAAATTATATATTTTCAGAGCAAAGGGACCAAACACCAAATGGACAAGACAAGCCCAGATGATCCAGCTGACAGACTGTTCCAGCCAGGACTTCAATGAAGCCCTGAACTTTCCCATCCAAAGTTCAACTTCGAACTACAAACTGCTCAGGACATTCAAACTACTGAGCACATAGAGACTGGACAACAAATGTTACAATTAACTTGCTTAATCATTTTTTCCATTTTACTTGGGCCCCCAAACAGGTTTTCTATGACCCAATTCAACAGGAAGCAATTTTAAGAGAGCGACGCCCCATTCCCAAAAGGTGGGGTCGGTGATTTTTTTTTTTTTTTTTTTGGTCATTTGATATGTTATAGATGTTGTTTAGGGAGATTGGTTGCAAATTGTTAAATGGTCTTATTAAACAAGGTATAGGAGGTTAGACTCAAGGACTTTTCTATTTCTTTTTCTTTTCTCTATCCTTCCTTATATGGAGAAGAAGGAGTTAAAAAGAAAAAGAAAGGGAATATATGTATATAGTATAGAAATGATAAGATATAAGGATAGATTATTAAATCTACTCTGAAATCTAAAAGTGTTGATTCTTAAAATAAGGCTATCTTTTGATACATTGGTATAGAATTTTGTACATTGATAAAAATAAGGTTAATTTTGATAGAATTTTATAGTTTGCTTGTTCAAAGATGACAGATAGATTTATAAATCAATAGATATCTTCAAAACCCTCAGAGATGTATAGAAAATGGCATTTAAAGATATTATTTTAAGAATTGTTTGACTTTAAGACAGTCAGCTCCTGACAGCTCCCATTTGACTTGGAAGAAAACAACGAGCATCAAAAAGAAATCTCCCATCAGGAGATAATTCCTACTGGACAAAAATGTCCCTGCTTTCTCAACAGACTATATACAGTCCAAAGATGGACCAGAGCTTAAATGCAGGTAAGTTGATGTCCTGATTCTGCAGAGACAGAATGGGAAAATCCTTATTTCCTGCTGCACAATTATGTCTGTGAGATATGGTTGGCCAGAAGGCTAAAGATGATGCTTCAATGGTATCAAGAGATATTTGGGACTGTCTAGGCAACAAATTGCCATTTTTTTCTTTTTGGAAGCTGCTCTTCTGTGCTTCCTATTCACTCAAGTAATAACTTTATCCCTCCTTAAGTCTTTGATGGGGTTGAAGACATACTAGCTATAAAATTTCAATTTCAATTAAACTTGAGTTAGCTAGGATTTAAAAAATATAGGATATGATAGAAATTATTTAGGTTCAAAACTTTAGACACACTTTAGATAGATGATTTTTTTCTTCTTCAAGATTTCCTGATAGAAATAGGCTAAACATTATGCATGTACCTTTTATCTTTTTATTAGACAAAAGGAGGGAAATGATGGGGTGGTGTTAAACATGCTAAATGTTGATTAGTCCTGTTTGCTGTCTATTACTTCCTTTGACTTTGATTGGTTAAATAAATGCTGAGGCCTGGAGATTGGGCAAAGATAGAGATAGGCAGGACTAAGGAGGTCAGGCTTTTTGATAGAGAGCATCTGGGAAGAAGAAGGTTGGAGTAGACAAGGAGGACACTCCATGGGGTAGATTAAAGAAGATCCTCCTAC
This sequence comes from Lophiomys imhausi, assembly GCA_907164525.1. Classification (NCBI taxonomy): domain Eukaryota; kingdom Metazoa; phylum Chordata; class Mammalia; order Rodentia; family Muridae; genus Lophiomys; species Lophiomys imhausi. The sequence continues at coordinate 458,650 of CAJQZJ010001034.1, forward strand.
ATGGCCTGGAACATCGACATAGGTGGAGAATAATAGTCCAAAGGGATGTATGTATATATGGGGTCATATTTGAGTATTAGAATTATGAGCTAGTTTAGGTGGGCTAGGATTGCACAATCCAGGCCTAGGCTTGTTAAAATCCACCCGGTGTCTGTGTGTATTCATTTATAATGGCGGGTTAAGGATTAATACCGCCGAACCAATTAAATATATAAATACTAGTAAATAGTTTAATTAGTAATTGTCACAAGGTAATGAGGAGATTGACCAATTACTAATAAGAAATGTGTTGGAAGCTTCAAAATTTCATGAAAAACTTCATGTTAACAGCTCGGGTTTAAAGAGAAAATTCTCCATCACTTGGCATATTGCCAAAGAAATAATTTTAAAATGTGCTACATGTTCTTTCTATAACCAAATTCCATTACCTGCTGGAAGTAACTTTAGAAGTATTAAAAAGAATGAGATTTGGCAAATGGATGTGTTTCATTTTACAGAATTTGGAAAACAAAGGTACGTACATCATACGATTGATACATATTCAGGATTTCAATGGGCAACTGCTCTAAGTTCAGAAAAGGCTGATTGCATTATTACTCATTTATTAGAAATTATGGCATTTATGGGTGTACCGGCACAAATTAAGACTGATAATGCTCCTGCATATGTATCTAATAAAATTAAACAATTCTTTACATATTATAATATAAAGCATGTTACTGGTATACCTCCCAACCCTACAGGACAAGCAATTGTAGAAAGAGCTAATCATACCTTAAAGGAGATGCTTATTAAACAAAAAAGGAGAATTAAGGAATTCCAGGGACAGACTACATAATGCTCTGCTAACATTAAATTTTTTGAATGTTGATGAAAAAGGTACCACTGCAGCTAAAAGACACTGGGTTATAGAAAAAAAAAAAAAACTGAAGAATTAAACCAACCAATATACTATAAGAACATTTTGACTTTAGAATGGAAACCTGCAATAGTGATAAGATGGGGATGTGGTTATGCATATGTATCTACTGAAAAGATATGGATACCAACAAAACTTATAAAGATCAGATCTGACAAGAGAGACCAAAGAGAACCCCCTATTAGTTGAGACATAAATATCTTCACTTGATAAGAGTATTTTATTAACTGTCTAATGTTCATAATATTTCATTCCTTCATTTAGCATGGGTGGAGTTTATGCTAATATATGCTTTTCTCCCTCTTAACCTTAAGGAAAAATTTATTTTCAGAACCAAAGACTAAGTGACAAAAGCAACAAGACAAATAGACCAAAGGATCCAACCTAACAAACTGCTTCAATTACTAATTTTTCCAAATTATACATGCAAATCAATTTTTAAGGGCTAGCCCAAAATGATCGATCAAAGCTACAGCTAGTTTCCCAAGAATTGGCCATTTTTTTCAACTTTTTAAGGATACCCCAAAAGTATATTTTCATCTCTTATCCCTAAATTTGGCTAAAAATTTTCTTTTTGTTTGCTTGTTTTGTTATATATTATATGTTGTGATCATTTGTCATCATCTAGGATGGATGGATATGATGAATGGATGTAAGAATGGATTTACTTGGGACAAGGAAAGGGGATGGACTCAGGGATCTCTTTTTTCTTTTCATATCATTAAAAAATTAAAATATTTCATAAATTTAGGATTATTTAAATAATCTTGATTTAGGTTTATTGATAAGATTTAATGTTATATATATTATTTTATATATTTATAAAAATTTAAGCTCAATTTAATGATATTTTTCATATATTTTTTGTATTATGATGTTTATTGTTTATGTATTGTATATAAACAATTCATATGATTGTTTTTATTATAGACACATAAATAATAGCTATTTTACCTTGTATTTTGATTGTCAAAAGATGTAAATATTACCATGTGTATATATATATATATATATATATGTTTATTTTGTTTATGTATTGTACATAAACAATTCATGCAATTTTTCTTGATATGGACACAAGGGTATTGTTAGGAAAAAAATGATTGTTTGGAGAGAAAAGAGGAAGTATGGTAGATTTAGTGTTAGCATATATAGCATAAGGAACTTGGAATAAGGCTGGACTTTTAAGATAAAAGACTTACATCATAATTACAGGTTCTTGGGAACTCACCAAGAACCAGGACCTCTTTTATATTAGGGCTAGGGGCAGGACATGCCCCCTGAGGTGCCCGTCCTCTGGAGATCTGCTGTCATTTCACAGCTTTCTTCGAAAAGCATCTGAATAACATGCCCTGAGGCACCTACCCACATCTGCTGACTGCCTATGAATTCACTCCCCTCTGCAAAAAGCTTTTTTGAAAATCTAACTTTAAAAGTGCACAAAAGCTTCTGCCGACAGGTGAAGATATATAAGGCAGGATTCACGTGGATGCTGGGCTGGCTCTTTCTCCTGTTCCTGACTCATTCAACAACATTTTCCTCGACCGGTGAAAAAAACACGCATCATAATCTCATCGGAAAGTTTCACCCTCTGATTTTGACCCAGTTTGAGTCTGGAGAGGAGACAGATTCTCCCTGAAATTTGGGAGTGCTTAGACGAGGAGCTCAGGGACTTCTTCGGGGGCCTTTGCAGGCCTTAAGCATCTGAATGGGTGAGCTGCCTGGGAAACTTTCATATGTTAGTTGGTCTTAATACCACAAAGGCAAGGAAAGAAATTCAGAGACTTTAAAAGACTTTAAAACTGAAAAATTGTATGAAGACCAGCTATCCATCAGGACCCATGCTCACAGAAAAATATCCTTTTGAGAAACCTTAGGTTAATGCTAAATGTTTGTATTATAGATACTAAGTTTTAGGTGTCAGGTTTCAGAGTTAGGGTTCGGGTTTAGGATTTAGGAATTTTATAGACAATTGTTAGGTAATTTTTAAGTATTCATAAATATATGTGTGATAAATAAAAATTTGCTGTTACACACCCACCTAGGAGTGGTCCCGCCCACAATGGGCTGGGCCCTCTCCCATCAATCACTAATTAAGAAAACTTACAGGCCTGCCTACAACCCGATCTTATGGATGCACTTTCTTAATTAAGGTTCCCTCCTCTCAGATGACTTTAGCGTGTGTCAAGTTGATATAAAACTAGCCAGGACAATAAGTCTTACATCAGGGAAATAATTCTTTACTGTTGTGACCAGCTGATAATTCACTAATGCATGCAGTCTTGAGATCTGAGAAGTTAATTAAGAAGGCTAGTTACATTTTTTGGGGAAAATGTACAGATCTCACAAAATCACATTGAAAGGATATTACAGGCACCTTTTCCCAGACTCTGGGCATGTGACAAAAGCAACTTTTAGTCCCCAGGACAGCTTAGCTGCTGGGTGTTATTAACTGGTTGCTCCCAGTTAATGTTGAAAGGAATGAAAATTTTTAAAAGACCCCTTAGCAGGCCAGGCCAGCCAGGCTCCAGGAACTTAGCTGACCATAAAAAAAAAAAAAAAAATGGAATCAAGAATAAAGATCAGTCAAGTCATGAGCCCCAGGTCCCAGGAACTAGTTAATCATAAAACAGAAGACTATCTTGGGCCCCGAGTTCCAGGAACTGGCTGATGACAAAGTAGATGGTGAAATAAGATTAGATTCTTCCTAAGAACAACAAGTATAGGGTGTGTTTCCTGCTAATTAACTAAAGAATGAGTTGGTACTTGCCACTTTTGATTTCCCCCACCCCGTTAATTTGTGGTGCTCCCCTATATAACCTTCTCCCTCAGGCAGCTGGGGGTCGCAAAACTCCTCTACCCCTGCGTGGGATAAGAATTGTGCCCTCAGTGCACTGATCCCCCCTGAAATAAACCTCTTGTGATTGCATCAAGATGGTCTCTTGCGAGTTTTTGGGCAGCCATGATATCCTGAGTGTCAGGAGAGGGACTTCCCTTGCCCGGGTCTTTCAATGTCACAGGAAGAATTACCCAAAGATGTGCTTAAATACTCTGATGTATAACATCATGAGATAGGATGAAAATCATGGTGATTTAATAGATCAATTTACCAGTAGTTTTGTTTTATTTTGTTTTTGACATACTACTCCTTAAACTATAGGAGCTATTTATAGACTTTCAAAAGAGGGCACATTCATAGAACTTTCATGGCAGCAAAAAAGTGTGATTGTCCTATTTTATGATTAAATTTTTATTATCAATTCTTACTGTATATAATTGATAAATTAAAGTTTATCATGATCTCACCAGCTAACACCCAAGACATTCTCTCCCTGGAAATGCACTGGCCATAGCAGCCAGGGAATCAGGTAGATGATTTTCCTTCTCCTTCTGATCCTTTAATTCTAATGCCCCAGTCTTCTCCCCAGCAGAGTAGCAGACTACCTTCTGCAGTCTTTCCTTCTTCTATTCCCTCACTTCCAGGAAACTAAGCAGATACTCTCCTGTAGCCTTCCTTACTTGTTCCATCCTTTAGTTTCAGCGTCCAATACCCTAAACACTTTTCTCCTTGGAAAATGCTATCCACAGTGACCAGGGAATTAGGTAGGTGATCTTCGATCTCTTTGTAGTCCTCCAATTCCAATTCCCCAGTCTAATTCCTAGATTTAGAGCAGAGAATCTGCAGGGGCCTATCTTCTTTTTATTCCTCCATTCCCTATGGACTCCACAGGTCCTCAGGGTAGACTCAGCTTTCTCCCCTCTTATGGACCCTCTCAGCATCCCCCCCTCCTGCCTTCTAGCCCATCCTCATTCCTGCATGTTAACTGCTAATACCTTGAAACAAGTTCTTCCTGAACCCCTTGTGGCCACACCTGACCCAGACTCAGAAGGACTACCATTAAGGCAACCCACAATCACAACCTAAGATCCAGAGAGAGCAATAGAAACTAATGAATGGAAAACTCACTCAACAAAGATGAGACCAGATATGGATACTTAAAGTCATAATCATCTCAAACCCAGATGCCTACACACAAGGCACAATCAATTACAGTAAGGATAATATGTCTCTATTAGATATCAGCAACTCTATTACAGTAGAACTTGAGAAATACAATATATATGAAACACAAGACAAGGAGTTCATAATAGCAATGTGAATATGCTCATAGACTTTAAAGAGGGTAAGAATAAGTTCATTAATAAAAGCTATGAAAACATACACAATATAATGAAATGAAGAAAATTATTTCAAGACATGAAAAGAGAAATGGAATTACTTAAGAAAAGAGCACTCAGCCTGAGATAAAATTGATAGCAAAAAATTTAGGGACTCAAACAGGCAATCCTCACCCAGTAAATGCAAGAGATGGAAGAATCTCAGTCAAAGATATTTTCTTAACTTAAGATATTTTGATATTGAGACATGTCAGCTCCTGACAGCACCCCCAATTCTACTCCAAGTAGAGGATGAGTATCAAAGAATCTCCATTTGGAGATGGTTGCATTAGTGGCTTGTCACTGGGCAAGAAAAATCCTTTGCTTCAACTGTAGACAGAATACTGTCCAAAAAGGACAAAACTTGGAAGCAGATAAGTCAACAGCCTAGCTCTACCAAGACAGGGTAGGAAAGTCCTTCATAATTCCTACTTTACAATTAATGTCTGCCAAAAGACTGAAGATAGATGCTCCAATGTATTGAGAGAAATTGAGGACTGTCCAGGCAACCAGTTGTCCGTCATTTCTTAGTTTTGGAAGCTGCTGACTCTGTACTTCCTGTATAATCAGATATATTTATCCTTCTCAGGTCTCTGATATGGTTGAAGACTAGATAGTTAAAGTTTCACAGTTACATTTTAAGTTGTTTAGGAATAAAAAGGATGTTTAAGGTCTAAGTGATGTTTTTAAGTTGGTAATGCAAGTTAGGAAGGAAACTGAGTTAGATATAGAACTTTAAACTCATTGAGATAGATAGATAATAGAATATTAATATCAGTTGCCTTTGGTATATATGGACTGGACATTGGAAATATATGTTATACCTTATAATTTTCATAATTGTGGCCTAATTATTCATATTGTTTTGTATTGTATTTATTGTGATAAGAAAAAGAGCCATTTATTGGACTAAAAGGGGGAGCTGTTGGGTGAAAAAAAGATATACCTAAATTTAAAAAAAGCACATAGAAGGGTGAGGGGGAAGAGGGTAGAAGGGACCAGTAGGGGGAAGAGGGAGGATTATGATTGAGATATAACTTGAAGAAATAAAGAAATGTAAAAGGAAAAGAAAGAATCTCAGGCATTGAATATAACAGAGAAAAAAATTGATACTCTGGACAAAGAAAATGCTAAATCTAAAAGCATCAAGGCACAAAACATACAGGAAATCTGGGACATTATGAAAAGACAAAATAGAGAAAGGAAAAGAAATACAGGTCAAAGGCACAGAAAATAAGTTTACCAAAGTCATGGGAAAAAATTTCACTAACATAAAGAAGGAGATGCCTATAAAGGCACAAGAAGCATAAAGGACACCAAGTAGACCTTACCAGAAACAGAGTTCCCTATGATAATAATAATCAAAGGAGTAAATGTACAGACAAAGAAAGAATATTAAAAGCTGCAAGGGAAAATGACTAAGTAACATATAAAGATAGAAGTATTACAACAACACCTGACTTTTCAGTGGAGACTCTAAAGGCCATAAGGGTCTGGACAGATGTTCTACAAATTCTAAGAGAACATAGATGCTAGCCCAGACTACTATACTCAGCAAAACTTTCAATCACAATAGATGGAGAAAGAAAGGCGTTTCACCATAAAATTAGATTTAGGCAGTATCTATCAACAAATCCAGCTCTACAGAAGGGACTAGAAGGAAAACTTAAGTCTGAAGACGTTAACCACACCCAAGAAAACATAAACAATAAATGTCAGACCAGCAAATAAAAAGAGGGGGAATACTCATACCACCACAACAAAATAACAGGAGTCAACAAACACTGTCTGTTGATAAATCTTCACATCAATAATCTCAATAGAAATGGTCCCTAATAGAATGACATAGAATAACAGAATGGATTGAAAAACAGTACCCATACTTCTACTGCATCCAAGAAAGACACCTTAGTATCAGGGATAGATATCACCTCATGGTAAAAAAAAAATGAAAAATAGATATTCCAAGCAAATGGATACAAGAAGTAAGATGGTATAACCATTTTAATAAATAACAAAATAGACTTTAAACCAAAAATAATCAGAGGAAATAAGGAAAGACACTTTGTACTCATCAAATGAAGCATCCACCAAGATAATGTTGCAATTCTTACTATCTATGCCCCAAACACAAGGGCACCCAAGCTATAGGTTACTATAGGCTAGATAACACATTAACATTCACACAGTGATACTGGGTCACTAGAATGGGAGGATTAGATGGGAGAGGAGAGAGCAGAGGGGTGAAGGATGGTCAGCTGAAAGGATCAGGGCCATTTGAAGGGTTGTATAGAAACCTAACACAGTAGACACCTCCTAAAAGATCTAAGTGAAATGGCCAAATAATGGGAGAGATGGAACTTCAACTGAGCATAGTATTAAAATGAGCCCTAATTACATTCTGATATACTCATAGATGAGTGTCTTGCTCAGTAGCTATCACAAAAACTTCCTCCTGCAGTATATATAAACAAAGAGATCCATAGCTAGACAATGTATAGAGAGTTTAGAGACCTTAGAACCCAGACATAAATTGGATGTCCCCATCAATATCCTTCCTTCAGGCCTTAGGGAACCTTGCAGAAGATGTAGAAAGAGTATACAAGTCAGAAGGGATGGAATACACTAAGGAAACAAGACCTAAACACAGCAGAATGGGTGTACATATGAATTCATAGGGACTGTGGCAGCATAAACAGGGCTCTTATAGTTCTGGGCATGACTGGGGAGAGGACTCTCCGTACTGAGAGAGAAAGAGAACATACACCTTCATCCTAACCCAGAAGCTATCTCTTATTGATAATCACCTGCAAAGGAAAAATTTTTCTCCAACAAAGAAAACTTTGTTGTTTTCTCCAACGAAGTGTCATTGGGTATAAAATACACTCTTAAGAGACCAAGCCCAGCAGTAGATGGCTCAATACAAAATGAATTCAGTGGCATTTTTGGAGGTCCTTTGTGTCTTGTTGTTCTTTAAACTTACAGATCCTTTCTATGCATGTGTGTGCATTGCAGATCAGAAGTTTTATAGCTGGATTTGGTGTTTACCTTTCTTCTTTGGTAGCATGCAAGAGTACCTTGCTCTGAACACCAGTATACAGGGATAAAGACTTTACGTGGGTACCAGTGTGATTTAACGATGTTCAAAATTAAATGTGTTCATGTCACACACACACACACACACACACACACACACACACACACACACACACGTTTCAAGGGTTCTGTTTTTATGAGATTCTGTGTGTGTCAATACATTACAAAATGACCAGGGTGGCCAATCTAGAATATAGCCAGAAAAACTGTCTACTGTAATTGAAGTTCTCCTTCAAACTTTCTGTGATATGAAAAGCCTAAAAATTTTATATACAAACAAACCAAACTTAACGAAAAGACAGGACACTATTTTTGACTGGAAAGAGGAATAAGTATAGCTAAAAGGCCCTAAATAGAAATATAAAACCATAGTTACTAAACACAAAGAACCACTGAGAATGTAAACAACAACCCTAAAAATCATTATGACAATGACTGCAACCAATTCACACCTTTCAATAGTAACTTTAAATATTATGTCTCAGTTTTCCAATCAAAAGTCTCAAGGTAATTGAACTAATCACAAAACAAAATCTATGTATCTGTTATCTATAAGAAACACAGCTTTAAAGATGACATTGCTTTAGAACAAAAAGACTGAAAAAAGTATTCCAATCAAATGGGACTGGGAGTCAAAGAGTTATTGCTATCCCGATATCTGGCAAAATACACTTTATACAAAACAGTTGCAGAATATTAGATCACATTGTGAACCCCAAGTTTGTGAACTGAAAAATCTGTTTCTAATTATGGGATGGCCCAGCCTTCAATTCTAAAGCTTTCTGTTTAATGTAAACAAATTGCTATGGTGTGGCTCACTACTAATCACACACCTTAAATCCAAGAGCTTTCTATACACAGGATTAAATAAAGTTAACCATAGGTCAGAGCAAGAAACCAGCTGACAGGAATTAAACAGAAAGGAGGGACATTGGACGGATGGGTAATTAAGCTAGTGTGGAAGAGCCAAGGGTTCTTCTTTTGGGTTTTCTTCTTTGGAGTTCTTCTTCCTTTGAGTTCTTCCTTCAGAAGTTCTTCCTTCAAAAGTTTTCTCTTTAGGAGTTCTTCTTCCTGTAAATTTTTCTTCCTTCAGAGTTCTTCTTCTGGGCTTTTTCCTGTGGAGTTTTCTCCTTCTAGGTCTCTTTCTCTAGGATCTTTTGAGCTTTTTGGCTTAGGGCTTTTGGTTGGGATGTTAATGGAATAGGAACATTAGCTGGGTGTTTTCTCTCCCTCTCTGAGCTAGCAAGTTTTCAAACCAGCATCTGACTCCCGAGTCTTCATTGGTAAAATCAAGTGACTGGGATATTTGAGCTTTTTATTAAACAACACAAAACTAATCAGAATACATAAGGGATACTTTATTCTAATCAAGGGAACAATTAGTCAATAACACATTACTAGTCTATATAAGTATGTGGCAAACTATGACACACTCAATTTCATAAATCATGTAGACTTAAAGACCCAGATGAACATTAAGATATTAATGTTAGGGTGTTTCAATACCCCATTTTCTCTGACAGACAGGTGATCTGCACAAGAAAATGTAGATAAATGTCAGAATTAAGTAATAATATACACAAAATGGACCTAACAAATATCTACAGAATACTCCATTAAAACAGCAAAGAATATTTATTATACTCAGCCAGACATGGAAGATTCTCTATACTAGACAACATTATCAATTGTTAAAATTTAAGAAAGACTGAAATAACTCTGTGTACCCTATCTGACCACAGTGCAGTAAGATTTTAAATTGACAACAGACATCTCAATTGAACACACAAACAGATTAAACAACTCATTACTGAACAATGAATGGATCAAAGAAAGAGTCAAGAAAGAATTCCAAAATTTTCTGGAACTGAATGAAAAAGAAAATACAAGCCAACTAGTAATGTAGCCAACACAGTTTTCTACTTTTTTTGGCAATATGAATTTGTAAAACTTTTTTAAGAAGTAGTTTATATTACGTAGAAAGGTCTTTAAAATCCTCATTCTAGGTCATGAAATAATTAATTGCACTTCACTTCTAAAGTGTTATCCTTAGAAAAATTTCTGCCTTATCACCTGTAACTTATATGTGCACAATATGATTTACTATTTATACTGTAGTAACATACAAATATTAAAATGTCTACAACATAAAGATAATTGTGCAGAGATTTTTTTGGTATAATTATTTAAACTCTTATTTTCTAGTATTTTTAAATAATAATGGATTTTAATAATGAAAATAATGCTTTTTCTGGAAATAATTAATTAAATTATCTATATAATTGTACCTGAGTTGTCATTTTAGTTATAATGGTATATAAGAAACATGAGGAAAATTTAAAATAAATGATGCAAATAATTATAGGACAGAAAATTCTCTGATGGTTTCCCTCTTAAATTAAATCCATATTTTGAAAGTAGCCTATAGTAAGCCAGTATAAATTGAATTAATGTCTTCTAAATAAGATTATGACTTCAATACATCTGGTCCAATGTTAACAGACTCCAAATCTGTTAATCAGAGACTTATTTACTCTTCTCTATCTTGGTGTAATTGAAAAGATGAGTTCAATGAGTAAACAATTAGGCATTTTACAAATTTAGATATGTGATGGTTTGTACAATACCAGGATATGACTGCTAACCAATGTTTACTATTACAAAGAGAAAAAGTATTGAAAGTATGTAAGAATACTTGCATGTGAATAAACAATGTTTATTATTACAAAGTCAAAGAGAAAAAGTATTGAAAGTATGTAAGAATACTTGAATGTGAATAAACATACAATATAAAAATAAAAAACACAAGATGCTCCCTTAAGCTAATCAGAAAACATATACAAAATTACAACCACTTACATATAAAGAACTGTGACACATGTGAACTCTTTGTAGTTGCCAAAGAAAATATACACCGTGAGCCACAGAGAAGTCTGAATGAGTAATGAGTAAAGGTGCTTAGCTCTAAGTCTGATAAGTTGAGTTCCAACTGAGGTACTAATAAAGTGGAAAAAGAACTAAATGTTCCAAGAACTAAATGACCACCTGCAAACTGTTCTTAGACCTTTACACATTTACTGTCGTAGCTGAGTATGCATGTACACACACACACACACACACACACACACACACACACACAACCTTACAAATAGAATGAATCAGGGAGAAGCTAGAACACTAGGATTTGAAGACAACATAGAGGAATTGGGCTAGGTAAGCAAAGGATGTTAAAAAGTGTATATTATTTTATTTTATGCGTGTGAATGTTTTCCCTGAATATATGTAAATACACCACGTACATGCTAGGTGCCTTTAAAAACCATTTTTAAATTTGGTGAGTACCTTCAGAATCAAGCAAGTCTGTGTCACTCCCACACTATAAACCCCATATATATTCACATAGCTTTTCCACTGGATTTACCTGGCTCACACCACAGAACCAAGCCTAGCTGCTCCATTTCCATGATCCTAGGCCTAACTCCAGATATTTAGTTTATACACAGTCTTTGTATGATAAGTTCATTGAGAGTCTATCCCTGCTGCCCAGCTCATCTTCACACTCTAAGATGCAGGTCCTGCATCAACCTAGGCCATAGCACAAAAACACAAACAATACAAAAGGATAGTATGTCCTACTTCAAATCCACCAGTCTTATAAAAAAAAAAAACTTTCTCCAAGGCAAATTACCCAGATGAACCCTCGGACATAGATTTTAAAATAATTTTCAAAACTTTTATCAAAAAATTCAATGAGTTTAAATAATATACAAACAATTTGATGCACTTGAAAATTATAGCTATAAACACTGTCAGAGGGATGGCCAAGAGTACACTAAGATGGGACTCAATGAAATTTCAAAGATAATCCAGGATTTGAAGTCTGAATACAATAATAAGATAGAAATATGTGAAGAAACTATGGGATATCACAAAAAACAAAACATTAAGTTATAGGCACAATATGACCCACAACAATGACCAGCATAGCAACAGCACACACATATGTTGGCAGTTCTCTGACTGGACTTAAGAATAGCTCAACAAGAAGAAAAGCATGCTTAGTACTGGAAATCAAGCCAACCAAATATCTAGGTCAAGTGAAGTCATGTTTTGAGGATTGCGCTGACTCAAGACTTTTCCTGAGACCTGGTGTATGGAGAAGGAACATGACTTCTTCTAAAAGTCAGTAACATGCTTGGCAGAGCCAATAACCACCTGGGATTATGGTTTTGGGAGGTTTTCCCTGAGACCCTAATGTAGGGAGAAGGAACACAACTCCTTTTCTAAAACAAGGAATGTACTTGACAGAGGGTCGAGGGGAGCTATGGCTTCAGAACCTGAGATTATATCTTTTTCCAGTATACAAGGTTATATTATCAGTCCCAAGGCTAGTGTGTGCTTGGTTTGTAGTGATCTTGTGATATCCTGTGTTCCCCAAATTACTTGATTAGCATCCTGCTGAATTCCTCCCATATTATGATAGTTTCCACTTTCTTAGTAGAAGTTCTCCATTTTGTTTCATTACCCACCCCCCTGGAAATCATATATAAAGTTGTATACTTCTTAATAACCTTGCATGACATAAAACATAGTTTATGCACAGTCTCCTGATCCCAAATTTTAGCTTCTTTATTGTTTATATTCTTTTTTATCATTCAACCTTTAGAATGCTATCACTGAAGAACAATCTGTTTGTTGGTCCAGATCAGTCATGAATCTTGGAGGAGAATCTACAACCATCACTTTAATAGAACTGATTAATCCCTAAGTACACTCTACCCACATATAAGTGTAGATCCTATCCATCTTCAATGAAACTTACCTTTATAACAAATGTAGACAACTACAGAAAACTATGTTCAATCAAAATATAGAGTTATGGAACACAGTTCCAATGGATACCTTTGCAAAACAACTCTCACACATAAATCCCCAAGAACATGACAGAAGAGGGGATGGAAAGATTGTAAAAAACAGAGGATCAGGGAGTTTGTTGTGATTCTGTGTCTCCCAGTAATGTCAGAAGTTATACACATAACATCTCACCAACTGCCCAAACGTGAGCTGAATATAACAATTACCCAAACATGAATTTAACAAGGATGACATCAAAAAAGATTATAACAGAGTGGACAGTGGAGTCCTGTCCTAAACAAAGTCCTACACAAGGAATAACTAAGGAAAGCTGAGAGCAGGAGAAATCATCTTTCTCAGGGAAGAACACAATTGATAATCCAATAACAAATGGTCAATCCTGAAAACATACAAACAAGTAGCATTATATATGCTGAACCAGTTATATTTAAAAATATATATGTATATGTGCATATAATGAAAAAAGTGGCCACTGTTTAAAAAAAAAAAAAAACAAGAACAGTGTCAAGAATGAATAAATGACGGGCATAGGAGAAATGAAAGCCTCCCAGGACAATGACATAATTGAGAACTAGAACAGGATCATAGAAGAAGACTTCCATGAAATAAAGACACACACACAGAGGCACAAGGACACAGAACATGAGCTACATATTACCAGAAAACAAACAAACAAACAAAACACGAATTTGTCTATCTCCTGCTACAAGAAATTTATTTTACCTTGAGAGATAGATACCACCTTAAAGTGAAAGGATGATTAAAGGTAGTCTGAGAAAATGGAACCAGGATTCAAACAGGTATTAATATACTAATATCTGACAAAATAAACTTCAAACTAAAACAAATCAGATGAGATAAAAAACATTTTATTCTAATCAAGGGAATAATTAACCAAGGAAACATTACAATACTGAACATATGGATACTCATTTTCATCAAAAGTGTACTATAGGAATGAAAGACATGTAGTAACAACAAACCAATCATAGTAGGTGACTTCAACAACCAAGTGTCTTTGTAAACTGACAATCAGAACAAAACTTAAACAAATAAACAATAAGAATTAAATTGCAACATATATAAAATTACCTAACATATCTATAAAATATTCCAAACAAACACCAAAGAATATATATTTTACTTGGCAACCTATGAAAGTTTCTTGAAAATAAACCACATCATAGGACACAAAACAAATCTTAACATATTCAGAAAAACTGAAATGGCTTCATGTATTCTATCTGATCACAATACAATAAAGCTTAAATCTAATAACAAAAAATTCTCTAGTGATGCAAATGTTTGGAGACGAAACAACATATTACTAAATATTCAATAGATCAAAGAAAAAAAGGAAATAAATTGAAAAATTCCTTCCATTAAATGAAAATGAACACACATACATACATAAGACTCCAGGGACACATTAAAAGCAATACTATGAGGTAAAAATTCTAGGCACATTAAAAAATCAGAAAGAGACTAGCAAATGACTTCAAGAAAAGGAATATTAAAAAGAAAATTATAGTCTACTAACTTGAAATACCTCACAGAAATGGATACATTTCTAGATTCATGCAAAGTCTGAGGTTAAACTAACAAGATATTTAAACAGATCAAAACAAACGAAGAGACTGAAACAGGATTAGAAAGCCTTTAGACTAAAACAGATGAATTCACAGCAGAATTCTATCAGATTTCCAATATACACTAAATACTTCTAATTTTTTTAAAGAAAAAATAAAAAGAAACAGAAGGAATCCTTTGAAACCATAATCAAATTGGATATATTCTGGATATACAGATATGGTTCAACATATGTAAGCCAATATATATAAATGAATCTCATAAGTATACTAAAAGACAAAAATCATATGATAATCTATAGATGCAGAAATTTATTTTCAAAATCTAACATGTCTTCATGATAAAAATTCTAAAAAGATTTGGGCTGGAGAGAATATATCTCAGCATAGTAAAGACTATAATATGAAAAACCCATAGCTACATTATCCTAAAGTAAAAAATGAAATAGAAATTCCCACTATCCCCATTTCTCTAAACTATAGTGCTTGAAGTACTAGCTAGAACAGTAACAGAAGAAAATTAAAGAAATAACAATAGAAAACAAAGAAGTCTCATTATATCTGCAGATTACTTAATATTACATGTAAGATATGTCCAAAATTCCACTGGAAGTCTCCTAGAAATGAACTCTATGCACATTATTTCCAGCAAAGTGGCAGTTTACAAAATCAGCAACCTTTCAATATAGCAACAACAAATGTACTGGTAAAAATGTCATGGAAACACTCAGCATGGTGGTTTGAATAAGAATGGCCCCATAGGTTCATGTATTTGAATGCTTAGACAAAAGGGAGGGGTGGCCTTGTTGGAGTAGATATGGCTTTATTGGAGTAGGCCTTGTTGAAGCATGACCTTGTTGGAGTAAGTGTACCACTGGGGGTGGGCTTTGAGGTTTCAGAAGCCCAAACCAGACTCAGAAGCTCTCTCTCTTTCTGCTCCCTTCAGATCTGAATGTAGAACTCTCCAGCACCATGTCTGCCTGTGTGGTGCCGTGCTTTATGCCATGATCATAATGAACTAAAACTATGAAAATGTAAGCAAGTCCCAGTTAAATATTTTTCCTTATAAGGGTTGCTGTTGCCATGGTGTCTCTTCACAACAATAGAACATTAAGACACCTCCATCCATAATAGTTTCAAAATAATCTAAAGAGATTGGGAAAGACACTTGAGGATAGAAAGACTTTCTATGCTCATGGATTGGTAGAATTAATTTTGTGAAAAAGACTATTTTACCAAATGCCATTTACAGATTTAATGCAATTCCAACCAAAATCTTCATGACATTCTTCACAGAAATGAAAATCCTAAAATTAATATGGAACCAAAAATGACATAGGATAGCCAATGCCATCCCCAACAACAACAACAACAACAACAAAAACAAAAAACTACAGTGCTGGAGAGATTACCATTCCATATGTCAATCTTTGTTACTGAACTATAGTATAGCATTTAACAGCATGGCACTGACACAAAAACAGACATGTGGATCTAATAGAACAAAATAAAAGACTCAAACATGAATGCATGTAACTACAGTCACCTGATATTTAACAAAGATGCTAAAAACATACACTGGAGGAAAAGCAGCATCTTCAAAAAATTATGGTTGGAAAATGATGACCACATGAAAAAGAATAAAATTATACCTATAAACATGTACCATTACTGCAATGTGGAACCTGAAAGTGTTAGACAAAAACATAGGTAGTCTGTAAGATATAAGAAAAGATTTTCTGAATAAGACTCCATTTGTTCAGGAATTAAGGCCAACAATTTAAAGTTGGAACTTCATAAAACTAAATTGCTTCCACACAGCTAAGGAAACAATTAATCAACTGAAAAAGAAACCCATAGAGTTAGGGAGAATCTTTCTCACCTATGCATCTGAGAAGAGTATTAATATTCAGAACTTAAAAAAGTCAAGAAAACTAATGGCCCTGTTAAAAATGAGTTATGGATTTGAACAGAGTTCTCAAAAGAAAAAGAAAAATGGGTAAGAAGTCTTTGAAAGTATTCAGCAACCTAAATATCATTCAGCTGATGAATGGATAATGAAAATATGGTCATATACAGTGGAATTCTATTCTAATTGCATTCTGAATAATTATCCTTATACGCAAAGATAAGTGTACCTCCCATCTCTCATCAGAGAAGCTTCTCTTTTTTGTAATAGAGACAAGCACAGAAGGAAATCATTAATTCTATCAATAAAAGATGAAACTAAAAATATACCTAGTGAGGTAATCAAAACTCAGAAAGAAACACCATATACATACACCATATACATTTGTAGATGTTGGCTCCAAATCTTTATATGTGAGTGTGTAACTTATAGTAACCACAGCAACCAGTACAGTAAAAAAAAAAAAAGACTATGGGAAAAGGCAATACAGGTATAAAATAGGACACAGAGTCTATAACGGAAGATATGGTAATAATGAGTGTAATTTAATTAATAAAAGAAGAGGAAGAGTATTACAGAAGGTGGTGGAAGTAAAGGGATAAACATCACTAAGAATTTTGGCAAAAGCCATGGGGAAACTTATTAGTTTGTTACTTAAAGATCATACATATGTGAATAAAGATACTGCTTCTAATGTAATTGAGTGGAGAGTCCATCCCAAACTAGCAGCCAAACATGGAGCTGACTTTAGAAGCATGAGGTATAAAAGAGTGAAATGGCTGTGAATTCTTCCTTTGAGGTTTTAGAAAACTACTAAAGCAAGGCAGTGTGGGCATGGAAGTCCTTGCTTGAAGTACTTCAGAAGTAAAAAAGTCATTGCATGAAGTTGTAAAAGTGGAGATTCCAAGATATTGAAGATTTCAGAGCTACCCCAGACTGCTGCATACAAGAAGTGAAACCAACATGAGGGAGATATATGGTGCAGGAGCAAAGATGAAGGGACAGAGACACTGAACTCCTTTTACCTAGAGGGTTTAGGTTTAACATTTGCCCTGTTGGATGTTGGTCATGTTTTGGTATTTCCTTACTATGCCCCTAATCATTTCTTTTAGATTGGTATGTATATTCTGTGCTGTGATGATGCAATATTCTTAATATATCTCCAACATTCTAAGAGAATGGAACTTTTTCTGAATCTCACAACAAAAGTTAATAATAGATGATGAGGTTACTTAAGACTGCTATTCTGCTGTGTCTGTTTAACCTGACTATAAGAGAACAATGCAGCAAACAACCTTACTTGGCTTGAATTCCATACATAATCAACCTTTACAATCTAAACTAATGCATAGCTGTAATCTCAAGTTAGTGAAGATCAAATGTTAACCCACACATTTATAGATTCATGCAAGTTGTGAGGGTACTAGCAAATGATCTAAGGTATGTGAAACATGAGAATTATGGATAATAATGATTTCAAAATTTTAGCTTCTAAGTTTGCCACACTAATTAAACCTCCACTTAAATCAATGGAGTTCTCATAGATATTCATATACTCTTTGTAACAATTCAACTGAACTTAATCAAAAAAGATAGGGAAGGGCACTACATATTCATTAAAGGAAATAAATTCACTAAGATAACATCTCAATTCTGAATATCTATGCCCCAAATACAAGGGCATCCACATTTGTAAAAGAAACTCTTCTAAAGCTTAAACCTCACATTGATACCCACACATTAGTAGTGGGAGACCTCAGCACCCCACTCACAACAATGGACAGGTCATTGAGACAGAAACCAAACAGAGAAATAATGAGCCTAACAGAGGTCAGGAACCAACTGGACCTAACAGATATTGCAGAACATGTCACCCAAACACAAAAGGATACACCTTCTTTTCAGCACCACATGGAACCTCCTCCAAAATTGGCTATATAGTTGGACACAAAGCAAGCCTCAACAGATACAAGAAAATTGAAATAACCCCTTGCATCTTATGAGACCACCATGGAATAAAGCTGGACTTCAACAACAACGGAAATAATAGAAAGCCCACACATTCATGGAAACTGAACAACTCTCTATTGAATGACCACTGGGTCAGGAAGGAAATAAAGTAGAAAATCAAGGACTTCTTAAAATCCAACGACAATGAAGGCACAACATACTCAAACCTATGGGACACAATGAAAGCAGTGCTATGAGGAAATTTCATAGCACTAAGTGCCTTCAAAAAGAAAACCATGACAGTTCATATTAGTGAATTAACAAGAGCACTGGAAGAACTTGGGGTGGGGGGAGCAAATACTCCAAAGAGGAGCAGAAGGTAGGAAATCATCACATTTAGGCAGCAATCAGCAACACAGAAACAAAAAGAACAATACAAAGAATCAATGAAAGCAAGAGTTGGTTCTTTGAGAAAATCAACAATATAGACAAACCTTTAGCCAAATTAACTAAAAGGCAGAGGGAAAAAAAACCAAATCAACAAAATCAGAAACGAAAAGGGAGAAATAACAACAACATTGAGGAAGTCCAGAGAATCTTTAGGTCCTACTTTAAAAACCTGTACTCCACCAAATTTGAAAACCTAAGCAAAATGGACAATTTTCTTGATAGATTCCACCTACCAAAGGTTAACAGATTAAATAGCCCTATAACCCCTAAGGAAATAAATATATTCAGCAAGGTTGATGGATACAAAATTAATTCTAAAAATTTATGCTTTCATTTTCATTGGATTTTAAGAAGTCTTTGATTTCCTTCTTTATATCTTCCCTGACTCAGTAGTCATTCAGTAGAGAGTTGTTCAGTTTCCATGAATGTATAGGCTTTCTATTATTTCTGTTGCTGTTGAAGTCCAGCTTTATTCCATGGTGGTCTGATAAGATACAAGGGGTTATTTCAATTTTCTTATATCTTTAAAAAGCCAACCAAAAAAAGCCCAGGGCCAGATGGTTTCAGCACAGAATTCTACCAGACCTTCAAAGAATAAATAATACAAATACTCTTCAAACTCTTCCACAAAATAGAATCAGAACGAACACTGCTAAACTCATTCTATGAGGCCACAGTCGCTCTGATTCCTAAATGACACAATAACCCAACAAAGAAAGTGTACTTCAGACCAATTTCCCTCATGAACATAGATGAAAAAAACCTAATAAAATACTGGCAATCCAAATCCAAGAACACATGAAAAGTATCATATACCATGATCAGTAGGCTTCATCCCAGGAATGTAGGGATGGTTCAACATATTAAAATCCATCAACATAATTCACCATATAAACAAGCTGAAAGAAAAAAAAACACATGATCATCTCGGTAGATGCTGAAAAAGCATTTGACAAAATCCAACACCCCATCATGCTAAATGTCCTGGAGAGAATGCGCATACAAGACCATACCTAGAAATAATAAAGACAATATACAACAAGCCAGTAACTAGCATCAAATTAAATGGAGATAAAGTTAAAGCATTTCCTCTAAACTGAGGAACAAGGTAAGGATGTCCACTTTCGCCATATCTCTTCAACCTAGTACTTGAAGTTCTTGCTAGAGCAATAAGACAACTAAAGGAGATCAAAGGGATACAAATTGGAAACGAAGAAGTCAAATTACCCCTATTTGGAGATGATATGATGGTATACATAAGTGACCCCAAAAATTCCACCAGAGAATTCTTACAGCTGATAGATACCTTCAGCAAGGTGGCTGGATACAAAAATAATTCTAAAAAATAAGAAACCCATCTTTATACAGAAAATAAATGCCCTGAAAGAGAAATTGGGAAAACAACACCCTTCTAAATAGCCACAAAAATATGAAATACCTGGGTATAACTCTAACCAAGGAAGTGAAGGACCTGTATGACAAGAACTTTAATTCCTTGAAGAAATAAACTGAGGAAGACATCAGAAGATGAAAAGATATCCCATGCTCATGGGTAGGTAGGATCAACATAATAAAAATGGCCATTCTGCCAAAAGCAATATGTAGATTGAATGAAATTCCTATCAAAATACCAACACAGTTCTTCTTTATAGACCTGGAAAAAAACAATTATCAACTTCATATGGAATAACAAAAACAAAACAAAACAAAAAAAACACAAACAAACAAAAAACCAGAATAGCTAAATCAATCCTATACCCCCCACCCCCCCCAAAAAAAAATCAGGAGGTATTACCATCCCAGATTTCAAGCTATACTACAAAGCAATAGTAGTAAAAACAGCATGCTACTGGTATAGAAACAGACTAGTGGATCAATGGAATAGAATTGAAGACCCAGAATTGAACCTACACACCTATGGCCACTTAATATTTGACAAAGAAGCCAAAACCGTGCAATAGAAAAAGGACAGCATCTTCAACAAATAGTGCTATAAATTTCATGTCGACATGTAAAAGAATGAAATTAGATCCATACTTATCAACTTGCTCAAAACTTCAGTCCAAGTGGATCAAAGCCCTTAACCTAAAGCCTGACACACTAAATCTAATAGAAGAGAAAGTGGCGAAAACCTTGAACTCATTGGCACAGGAAACAACTTCCTGAACAGAACACCAATAGCCCAGGCTCTAAGAACAAAAATCAATAAATGGGACCTTGTGAAACTGACAAGCTTCTGAATGGCAAAGGACACTGTCATTAGAACAAAACAGCAATGTACAGATTGGGAAAACATATTTACCAACCCCACTTCCAACAGAGGGCTAATACCCATAATTTGAAAAGAACTCAAGAAATTAAACACCAGTTTCTAGATATTACAAATAAGGCTGCTATGAACATAGATGAGGAAACTTCCTTGTGATTTGGTGAGGAGTCATTTGGATGTATACCCAGAAGTGGTATGGCTGGGTCCTGAGGCAGAGCTATTCCAAGTTTTGTAAGATATCACCAGACTGACCTCCATAGTGGTTGCACAAGCCTTCATTCCCACCAGCAAAGGAGGAGGGTTCCCCTTTCTCCACACCCTCACCAGCATGTGCTGTCATTTGAGCTTTTGATCTTAGCCATTCTGACAGGTGTGAGATGGAATCTTAGAGTCCTCTTGACTTGCATTTCTCTGATGGTTAAGGATGCTGAGAATTTCTTCAAGTGTCTCTCAGCCATTAGGAATTCCTCCTTGTGTATTCTCTGTTTAGCTCTTTTCCCCATTTTTTTGATTGGATTATTTGGTTTCTTGGCATTTAATTTCTTGAGTTCTTTGTAAATTTTGGATATTAGCCCTCTGTCAGATGTGGGGTTGGTGAAGATTTTTTCCCAATCTGGAAAGAGAACACTATGATGGAGATGTAACCTGAAGCAATACATAAATAAAGTGAAAAAAAGAAAAAAAGAAATTAAACACCAAGAAATCAAATACTCGAAGAGAAAAAAATGGGAAACAGAGCTAAACTGAGAATTCACAAGGGAGGATCTCTAATGGCAGTGAGACATTTTAAGAAATGCTCAACATCCTTAATCATCAGAGAAAGACAACTCAAGAGGACTCTGATATTCCATCTAACACCTGTCAGAATGCCTAAGATCAAAAACTCAAATGACAGCATATGCTGGTGAGGTTGTGAAGAAAGGAGAACACTCCTCCATTGCTGGTGGGAGTGCAAACTTGTATAACCACTATGGAAATCTGTCTGATGATATCTTAGAAATCTTGAATATCCCTACCTCAAGACCCAGCCATACCACTTCTGGGTATCCACCCAAACAATTCCTCTCCAAACCACAAATACATAGCTTCATCTATGTTCATAGCAGTCTTATTTGTAATAGCTAGAAACTGTAAACAACCCAGATGTCCCTCAACCGATGAATGGTAAAAAAAAATTGTAGTACATTTACACAATGGGATACTACTACTCAGCCATCAGAAACAAGGAAATCATGCAATTTACAGTCAAATGGATGGAACTAGAAAAGCCATCATGATTGAGCTAACCCAGACTCAGAAAGATGCACATTGCATCTACTCACTTATAATTGGATTTTAGCCATATAATACATGATAACTATCCTACAACCAATACACCAAAAGGATCAGGAATATAGATTTGTTACCTATTATGCGGACAATTTGCCCTGGGAGTGCCACCATGTTGGCCTGCATATGACTATTGAGCTGAAATGTAGAGATTCAGAGGGTGGGAGAGGAGAGGGTGGAAACAGGAGGGGTGGAATGAGGGCACTGTGATGGAGATGTAACTTCAAGCAATAAATAACCAACAACAGAAAACACAAAATTAAAACACCCCCCCCAAAAAAAAAACCAAAAACAAAAGCGAAAAACCTATATAAACACTGTGTCATCCTATGTTGGAAGTATGTAATTTACTGTTTTTTTTTTTTTAATTTTGCAGGGATTAAGAAATTACCTTGAGTCTCAGAGAAGGCTGTGGACTTTTAAACAGTGTTGAGATGTTAACTGTGAGGAACTTTTCAAGTTGGACTAAATCCACTTTGTATTATGATATGGTGAGTTTATGGGGCCAGGGAGTGGAATGTAGTGGTTTAAATGGGAATGGCTGCCATAGAACACTTGGTACCAGTTGGTTGTATGCTGTCTGGGGAGGTTTAGGAAGTGTGCTCTTTATGGAGGACGTTATAACTGATATTGTTCTTTCAGAGTAAAAGCCTGTGCTCATAATTGGCATGCAAGTTTGCAGCTTCCTGCTCCTGCTGTCATGCCTAACACTTGCTGTTATCCTTTCTTGTAGAGATGAACTCATCTGATTGGAATCAAAAATTCATATAAACTTGAAAATCAGTTACTTTGGTATTTTGTCATAACAGAAAAGTAACTATCACATTTGTCCATCTGTACCTAATTTTTTTTTTTACTTAGTGTAATGTTGGTAGGATATATCCATGTTGTTTATATGTTAGAATACCATTCATTTTAATGGCTAGATATACTTGTTTGTATATACATGCCAGGATTTGTTTATTCATTAATCCATTGATAGACATTTGGTTGAACACACTTTTGGTAATTGTAAATAATGATATAAACAGTTTGGTATGCAAGTCTCTGTCTGAGGCACTGTTTTCAATTCATATCCAGGAGAGAAACTGAGAGTCATATGGTAAGGCTATGTTTAGCATTATCATGAACTGCCAAACTTTTCAGCAGCAACTATTTTATACTTCTATGAACAACACATAAAAATTCCAACTTGCAGCTTTTCTTGGGACATAGGCAATGTGGCTAGTTCAAATGAGGATTAACAATCACTTGGCCTAAGGATTAATTAGCATCTTTATTTACCATAGAAATTTTAATTTACCATGATCAGATCTATAGCTTACCATTGGAATTTTCTTCACTCACACTTTTTTCTATGCATTGGGCTTTACTGCTATACTTCTAATAAAAGATCAATGTACTCTTCCTATGGCTTCTAACCTAAAGAAGCAGTCCAAGACACATTTAATTCCATAGATCAATAAGGTCTTCAAGGTAAACACAAGGCCTTACCACTTACCTGACCACTGTTGGTTTTGCCTGACCTCCCTTGTGCCATTCAGTACATTTATTGACATATTCCTGGCCCCTTGGTTAACATTTCTCTTGGTGCTACCATCCTAAGGCCAGTTTCTTTTTGTTAAAATGTGATAAGATGTTCTTCTTTTTATTCTGATATTGCACCATGCTGTCCTATTATTGGTAAAATTATATTAAAAATAACTTAGTCACAGGAAGAAGGCTTATACTAACAAATATACACTTCAACAGAAACTTCCTTATCTTTTTCTTATGTTTATACCTTCCCTTCATTTATCTTCCTCTTTCTAACTTGAGTTCAAAGCTAGATATGACAACAGTTTACAAACAGCTTTTTGCCTCATTTTCTTTGCTAAATCCAAATACTTAGGTTACATAATATGTCTTCATTTTATTATTGGCTACTCAATTTTATTCAAAAGTCTGACAGAGCAGTCCTGAACTCCTAAAATAACCCAAACATTTTCTCATGACATTTCTTACTGTTCTGCCTGATGAGCACTTTCACGTCTCCTGACTTGATCTTTGTGCTTTCTATGTACCATGACTTTATGTCCAAATAACTTCCATATTTTGCTCAAAGATAATTTTCATAGTGAGAACTAAGAGAGGAATGCATATCCTTTTCCAATCTGACATAGTTTATAATATCTCTTTTATGCTTAGCTTAATCTGAAAAGCATGCATAAATATGTTACTACAATAGGGCATATATCTGGCTGTCAAATAGTCTCTGTATTTGTATTAGTTACTTTTATTATTGCAGCAATATATGACTAAAGAAACCTAATGAAGGATTTATTTTGCCTTACATTTATGAGAAGTCCTTTATGGCAGGAAAGCCAGCAGCAGGAACAGGAGTTTATTGATCACATGGCATCTGTTGCAAAGGGGTAGAGTGTTAAATAATTTCGCTCAGCTAATTTTATCCTTTTTAATGCAGTGTGGATATCAGATCATGGAATAGTGCCACTCATATTTAGGATGGGTCTGTCTTCCTCATTTAATCTAATCTAGATAATCATCCTTATCACATACAGAAGGTTGTTTCTTCTGTGATTATAAATACCATCAAGTTGACAATTGATAAAGCCAATCAAAAGGACACTCTTATTAACTCAATATTCAAATTTATTAATCCATAGCTTACCATTGAAATATGGAAAAAAGAGTTGAACTCAATTGTAGATAGTGCAATTGAGTTTTCAGTCAGTAACATGGGTAGTTTATGTGATGGAACAATAAAGCTAACATAGTGAGACTCAGAGCTCATGCATGTTTATAGCAATTGGGCTGTATCTAGGGATAATTTAAAGACAGTGTGATTCTGCAGAATTCAGGAAAAGCAAAACTATATCCAAAGCCATCTCCTTGTAGAAAGGTTATGGGTAATGTTGTGGTAAATTGTGTTGTTAGTTGTATGAAGCAAAACAGAAAAACAGCAAGAGGTGGTCAAACAAGCTAGGGAGAGAATTGAAAACTTATGAGACAGGAAATTATATCATCAGCCTAAGCAATAGGATTTTCTGTAGCAAGGGAATCTCCATTTTTATTCATTGAGTCATGGACTACTTTGATTCTAATTAAAGAGTTATCCTAATTTAAAATTGGCTTCTAAGGGCCAGGCATGGTGGCACACACCTTTAATTCAAGCAGGCAGGAAAGAAAAGTCTGGGAGGTTTATGTGAGTTTCAAGTCAGCCAGAGTTATTATGGTGATACCCTGTCTTAAAAAAAAAAAAAGTAAAAAGACTCTTCACTTGTGTGTTTCCATTTATGTAGTTATGGTTATCATTATAGATTAATTCTGCAACACACACTGCTATCATTACATTAATTCTGCAGCACACACACTACACACACACACATACACACACCAGCTCTGTGGGTTCAGATAATAAAAGTTCATTCCATAGGTAAATTCTGCCCAAATGTGCTGTTTGATGTCAATTTTCCCATCCTATTAGAATGAGAGGGATCCTGACTTTAGTGAACAGAACATTGGAGAAAAAATTATAGGTGTGCAACAGAACTCTTAAGCTTACTGGTAAAGTTAGCTAAAAGGCATATTAACACATTTCCTCAAACTTTTTAATGAACACCTGAAGAACACTTCAGATAAGTTAATTAATTTAGTAATTAATTTGAGAAGTCAGAAGGAGATGCTGGACTAGTGCAAAAGAGACAAGTTATTTCCACTTTATTAAACCAGCAGTTCTATCTTATCCTAGTATATACAAATTCATTCTTTGCTCATTTACTTTTGAGGTAATCACTCACCATTGACTAGTACATTGCTAGAATTATTTGCCAAAGACAACTGCTTCCACCCATATGCTATGCCATGTGTTGTTCTGTAGGATTTGTCTGTTATTGAAAAGATCCTAGTTAGACATGAATTTTTGTTGTTGTTGAGTCATTGTGGAGAATAAAAATCCAAATCATGAGCTATTGAGAACTGGAATTTGATAGCCAATGGACAAGAGAGGGACTAAAGTGGCCCTGAAGTGCTTGGCAGTCCAGGGCCAGAATTACTTTGTGTGCTGAATTCTAGTTCTCAAAGGGGCCAATTGGTCAAGGCTACCAGAGACACAGATACACAATGAAAACAGACTGAAATCATCTCTTGAGAAAAGCATAGCCTCAGAATCACTATAAAAGTATCAAAAACCACAATCAAAGTCAGTAAGGATGAGAGAGGGTAAGATTCATGAGCAAGAATCAGAAGAAATGACGTGGATAAATTTGGATTTCAAGCACAGTAGAAACTGGACCTGTCAGTTAATGAATATATGTTAGTCATGTGGAACAATGGAAGAAATGAAACAGGAAACAGAAAACAAACAAGAAAATGAGAAATTCTTACTAGCAAGCATGCAACCTTATAAAAGAATAAAGCAAAAAAAGAAAACCATAAAAATACACTTGCAACATAAAAAGGTAAAGATGTCAGTTGGATGTATCTGTAGACAGAGGTGACAAAAAAGAAATAAAAGAAAAGAAAAAAGAAATCAGCAACACAAAGCCAGCAGTAGGGAGAGACATAATGTTGGAAGAGAACAAAGAAATGCTGCAAACTACAAAGTGAATGAAGACTGAAAAGTTGTAGTTTATAAGCAGAGAAACTCACAAAGGTAGAGAGTGCAAGAGAATAAAACTTTCTAGGACATAAATAGCTGAGTATATCATATCTGTTAAAACAAATAAATACTATAAATGTTCCAACACTAATAAAAATGAGGTAAATTTACCAATAATCCAGCAATACTGAATAAAATGACTCCACATATGGTCAACATACCATAGCGAAATTCCTGAACCAATGAGTGACAAGGAAGTGAATTTGAAGTGTAAATTTGTATAGGAGTCACTCACCATTGATTGTGGTGGACTCACCAAACCTGCTGTTCTGATTAGTTTAGTTGTCACTACAACACAGAAATGGGAAACCTTAGTTGCAGAATTCCCTTTATTAGACTGCTATTGGCATTGTTGTTATTATTGATTGATATAGGAAGGCCCCGCGCAGTGTGGGTAGTGCCACCCCTGGGCAGGTGGTCCTATGCTTTATAACAAAGCAGGCTGAGGTCAGGCATGGTGGCCTTTAATACAGCACTGGGGAAGCAGAAGCAAGTGAAACTTTGTGAGTTTAAGGATAGATTGAGACTGGTCTACATAGCAAGTTCCAGGCCACTGTGGGACAGGAAAGAAAAGAAAAGAAAAGGGGAGGGAAGAGGAGAGGAGAGGAGAGAAGGGAGCAGACTGAACAAGCTGTAAAGAGTGGGGCCAAGCCTTCATCTCAAATGTCATGCGAACTTAGTAATTTTGTAAATCTTAGACATGGTACTGGTTTTGAAGGCATGAACAAATTATGAAGGGCTACGGAGACTTAAATAACTCTGCCAAAAGTGGGCTAGATGTATTAGGTAGATATGAAAGTGTGTGGTACTTCTAGTGTTCTGTCTTTATTAAATTTACAGACCCACAATACCAATGGGTGGAACATAGCTATTTTAGCTTCAAAGTCATATGCTAGGATTTACAGAAAAAGTGGAGGTTGCAGTGGCAGCCAGACAGCCTGAATTCTAACTGTTCCATTTATACTATAGGTAAGGAAGTAAATTTATTCTGTGACTCAATATCATTTGTAAGTGCCCCTCTTATGAAATCCTCATGCTTGTGGATGTTGAAGCAAATGTGCATGGAATGATGAAACATACAGTGAAGAAAAAGTGAGCTAAGCAAAGGGAAGAAGAACTTAAAATAGCTTATAACAGAAGTTTGGCAAAAGGAAAAAGGCATCCTCAAATAAGGTCATATTTAAAGATAGTCTTGCAAAAAATGAATAACAACTGTTAAAGATACTCAGGAAAAAGAATTAATCTCACACAAGGAAAACCAAAAGAAGAGAGATAGGTCCCCTCTCCTGGACCATGGCTTCCCTTCAGCAGCATGACAATGGGGGCTTCCCCTCAGCAGTTGCCGGCCAGGGTCTCCACAACTGGCCAAGCTCCGCTGTGTATGCGGCTGCGACTGCCATGCAGTTTATGTTGCTTTTTAGTTGTCATGGAAAGCTGCTGTTGCAGAAATGGTATGTCCCACTGTCAGACAAAGAGAAGAAGATTTCAAGAGAACTTATTAAAACCGTTTTAGCATGGAAACCTGAAATGTACAGCTTCCTTGAGTTGTGAGATCTGAAGATTGTTTATAAAAGATATGCCAGTCTATATTTTTGTTGTGCTATTGAGGATCAGCACAATGAACTGATTACTCTGGAATTAATCCATTGCTACCTGGAATTACTTGACAAGTATTTTGGCAGGGTGTGTGAACTTGATATCATCTTTAATTTTGAGAAGGCCTATTTTATTTTGGATGAATTTCTTTTGGGAGGAGAAGTTCAGGAAAATGTCCTTAAAGCAATTGAGCAGACTGATCTCCTGCAGGAGCCAAGCCATGAATATTTTAATGTCCCTGTGTACTAAATGACTGCTCATCAACTATGAATTTCACAGATTAAATAGAGACCTGATATACTTATAAAAGAAAATGTCCTCAGTTTTGTGACTAATTCTCCTGTGAAATGATAATATAGCATGTTAGAGCTAGAACCTTTATGATCTTCTCTGTGCAAATTTCTAATTCTATGTTCATTCTGTATAAAGTATTGACATATAGCTTATTTCTGTTTACTATTGATTTCTTGACAAAATATGACTTGAGAATGTTTTGGTTAATATTCTGAACACATACAAATTATCATTAGTAAATCATCTCTGATTAACCTTATGAAGTATAAGGTAAAGACTTGATGAAAATCACAAATGTTTATTAAAGAAAACACAGTATGGAACAAAGGCAAAATTAGCAGCACCACAATATTTAATGTAGTTTTATCTTCAATTGTTGAAGAAAACCAAGCTTTATTTAGTGCTAAGAATATCTTACAGTCTGTATCACATAAAAGTGTATGTTGAAGTAATATAAGAAAAACCAATTGTATAATTCTATAAGATCTAGGTTAAAACGTTCAATTTTCAAGAAATTTTGTAGTGCCAATATTTATTGAGCCACATTTGTGCAGTGTCAAACAGTCCCTTTAAGAACTATCAGAAAGTTATGTCTCAAAGTCTCCTGAAATGTCTGTTTCTCAGGAACAACCCTTTTGGAGCAGTAATACTGAGCCTACTTATATGATATGAAAATTCTGATATTCATTTCAATATCCAGATATTTATGTTTTAATAGTAATAATGGCTTCTTAATTAATATATTAAACCTCCTTCTAAACGCTCAGTGCTGTGTTAACTATGGTTGTATATTTTAGAATACTAAAACTTTTAATATTAAGTTTACATAAATATGCATTTAATATGTAGCATATTTTACTATAAAAAAATACCTGATATTTTTTATATTGCATGTAAAGAAAACCCAAAAAACAACAAACAAAAAAGTATTGCATGAAAAAAAAAAAAACAAAAGAAGTGTTGCAAGCACATGGGCGCACACCTGCACACACACACACACACACACACACACACACACACACACACACACGCACACAAAATCACTACAACCACAACCAAAATAAAAGGAATTAAGAAACATTGGTCATTGATATAGAGAAATATCAATGAACTCAACTCAACTCCCCAACAAAAGGCAGACTAACAGATGGGTGGGAAAATAGGACCTATTCTTCTAGCATCCAAGAAACACACTTCAACATCAAAGATATGCTTTACCTCAGAGTAAAAGGATGGAAATAGATTTCCCAACCAAATGGACTTAGGAAGGTAGCAACTGTAGCTATTTTAATACCTAACAAAATATACTTCAAACAAAAGTTAATAAAAAGAGATGAGAGAAGATATTGCATACTCATTAAATGAAAAATCAACCAAGATTATTTTTCAATTCATAACATCTATGCCCCAAACACAAGGGTGTTGAAGAAAGGTTTAATATTGTTTCTGATACATTGAATTCAATGCTGAGATCTGGTTACCACCCCTTCTGAGGCATTCTCTTGATTGGTTAATAAAAGTTGCTTATGGCCTATTAGCTGGGCAGAAAGAGTATAGGAAGGCGGGACTTCCTGAGATCAGAACAGGAACTCTGGGCACACTCAGAGACTCTCTACAGACATCTGCAGAATGCTGGAAGGTAATCGCAGGCACATGACGGTTTGGGATTAGGTGATCTGGATTAATTTAGAGTAGCTAATTGAGAGTCTGCCCAGCTAAGGGCTAAGCATTAAAACATTAAAAGGTCTTGGTGTGTTTAATTATTGGGGAAAAGACTGTGGTGGCTTATAGGCCCTCAGTCCAAGCAGTCCTGGGCCTTTGGGATTCCAGACTCCTGGGCTCCCCTGGGGCCCAGGTGAAGCTGCTGCCAAGCTGCTGGTAATTCTACTGATCTAATATAACAACCTATATTAATTAACATAGTTTAGGTGACAGGTGGTGTAGGCCACCCTTGGTCCTGGGGCTCTTTTCTCCAGGATAGGTTAGGTAACTGGTTAAGGCACTTGGGCCAGGCTGCCTGCTCCTCTGCCAAGCTGCAGGCTGCTCCGCCAGCCTAATCTTACCATTTATACTTACTAATAACTACAATAATTAATTATTTTTCAGTTTCACAAGGACACCCACATTTGTAAAGGAAACACTACTAAATCTTACATCAGATGTTGACCCTTACACATTAGTAATTAGAAAGTTTGTACCCCACTGTCACCAATGGTCAGAACATCCAGACAAAAACTAGGCAGAGAAAAATTCAAGTTAACTGATGCTATGAACCAAGCGGACATAAGAAATATCTACAGAATATTTCACACAAACACAAAAGAATATGCTTTATTCTCAGCAGCTCATAGAACATTCTCCAAAGTTGACCACAAATTCAGTCCCAAAGCAAATCTCAAGAGATACAAGAAAATTAAAATAATTCCCTGCATCCTATCAGACTACCACAAATTAAAGCTAGATTTTAACAACAGAAAAATTAAGAGAAAGCTGACCAACTCATGGAAACTGAACAATTCTTTAGTGAATGATTACTAAGTCAAGATAGAAATAAGGAAGAAAATTCAGGACTTCATAGAATTCAATGAAAATGAATACACAACATACCAGTCTTTTTTACAGGAGACAATGGAAGCAGCTCTAAGAGTTAAATTCATAGCACCAAGCTTACATAAAGAAATTAGAAAGATCTCATACTAGCAACTTAACAAACAGCACACCTGAAAATACTAGAACAAGAAGTAAACACTCTGAAGAGGAGCAGATGACAGGAAATAATCAAACTGAGGATTGAAATCAATAAAATACAAACAAACAAAACATACAAAGAATCAGTGAAACAAAGAGTTGGTTCTCTGAAAAAAAATCAACAAAATAGAAAAAACACTTATCCAAACTAATTAAAAGACTGAGCGAGAATACCCAAATTAACAAAATCATAAATAAAAGGGGAACTTGGCAACAGACACCGAGGAATCCAAAGAGGTTATATTTTAAAAACCTGTAAACCACTAAATAATATGTATATTATTTAGTGTAAAAATATTAGATGATTTTCTTGATAGATACAATTTACCAAAGTTAAATCAAATTAAATAAACAATTTAAACAGACTTACAATATGTAAGGAAATAGAATAAAATCCCCCAAATAAAAAAATGCCAACGGCCAGAAAGTTTTAGTGCAGACTTCGACTAGACTTTCAAAGAAGAGCTAATGCCAGACTTTCAAAGAAGAGCCAATGCCAATATTCCTCCATTGACTGCACAATAGACAACAGGAACATGGCCAAATTTATTTTATGAGGCCACAGTCACCCTAATACACAAACCACACAAAGATTCAACAAAGAGAATTACAGACCAATTTTCTTCATGAACATTGATGTGAAGGTACTGAATAAAATACTCTCAAACTGAATTCAAGAACAAATGAAAAAGATCCATCCATCCACCATGATCAAGTAGGTTTCATCCCAGAGATGCAAGGATGGTTCAACATATGAAAATGTCAACGTAATCAACCACATAAACAAACTAAAAGAAAAAAACCACCTCATTAGATGCTGACAAAATTAAAAACTTCTTCATGATAAAAGTTTTGGAGAGATTAGGGATAAGTGAGACATACCTAAATATAATAATGCTAATTTTCAGTAATCCAATAACCAACATCAAATTAAATGGAAAGAAACTCAAAGAAATTCCACTAAAATCTGGAGCAAGGCAAGGTTGTCCACTGTCTCATTATCTATCCAATATAGTAATTGAAATTCTACCTGGGGCAATAAAACAACTAAAGAAAATCAAGATATACAAAATGGAAAGAAGTCAAAATATTATTATTTGTAGATGATAGGATAGTATGCAGAAGATACTCCAAGAGTTCGTTCTATCAGGGAACTCAACAGCTGATAAACAACTTTAGTGAAGTGTCAAGATAAAAAATTAGTTAAAATAAATAAGTGAATAGATAAAATCACAATATCCTATATAAAAATACACAAATGACAAACAGGTTGAGAAAGAAAACAAGGAAACAACACCCTACACAATAGACACAAACAATATAAAATATCTTGGTATAACTCTAACCAAGAAAGTGAAAGACTTATATGACTAAAACTTCAAGTCTATGAAGAAAGAAAGTGAGGAAAATGTTACAAAATGGAAAGGTCTCCCATGTTCATAGATTGGTAGGATTAACAATAAAAATGGACATTCTACTAAAAGCAATCTGTAAATTCAGTGGAATTTCCACCAAAATTCCAACACAGTTCTTTTTTTTAGCATTTATTTATTAATTCAAGTTACATATTGAATTCAGCCCCATTCCTCCTCCACTCTACTCTCTCTCTCTCATCTATCCTTCTCCTCCAGTGTGGGGTGCCCCCATATATCAGTCCCACTCAGGTCATCAGTCACATGAGGGCTAAGAACTTCGTCTTGTTCTGGGGCCCAATATGGCAGCTCAGTTAAGATAAAGTGTCCCACTAAAAGGTAGCAAAGTCCATCACTGGGACTGCCTCCGCTCGTACTTGCTAAGGAATCTGTGTGATGACAAAGTTGTCATCATCTACATTTCCAACACAATTCTTTACAGACCTTGAAGGGATAATAAGCAACTTTATAAGGCAAAACAAGTCTCTATAATAAAAGGACACCTACAAGTATCAGAATTCTCAATTTCAAGCTCTACTACAGAGCTATAGTAATAAAAACCACATTTACTGGTATAAAAACAGAGAAGTCCTTTTGTGCTCAGCTATTTAGATGTCCTAAGAAGTTCCTAGACAGAAGCTGATCTTCAGGGCTTTACTGAAGTTCTGGATGGAGTAGTCTGTGGAGCTGAACAATCTTAGCGATTTTGAGTTGTTGTGGTTGTAGACTTTTGGGAAAAGAGCTCTTGAGGGAGTCTGTAAGGCTGGATCGTCTGGGCCACTCGTCTTCTTTGGTCTCTGATCTGTTTTCTGTTGAGGTTTCCGTTGTCCAGTTTTCCCTGGATACCTTGAATGGATGCTTTAAATCTCCTGGAAAGATAAGAACAGAGCCCTTCCCTAATCCTAACTCTGGGACAGTTACCATTTTTTGGGGAGAGGGTCAGGTAATATTTTTCCTGGAGCAAATTTATTTTTTTTGACAATATATGAAGTATTATCTTTCTATCCAGAGTAAAGAAGACATTATTTTGATATTTTGGAGCTAAACAAACCTTTAGTGTATATATTTTGAGATCTCAAAGGACAATTTGTTTGAATTTCAGCATGCCGTTTGTAAGTAACTTTTAAACTTAAACCTATGTGCCTGTCTCTGCATTCTAAGTATTGGGATCAAAGACATATGGTTCCCAACTGATGGGATTAAAGATGTGCTCCTCCACCCCTGGATCGAAGTTTTTCTCTATTTAGAACTTGTTTTGTATCAGGCTGACCTTGAGCTCTGAGATCTGCCTGTTTCTGTCTCTAGTGTGTTGGGATTAAGGGTGTATTCTTCCCCAATGATGTGACTAAGGGTATGCACCATCACCACCCTGTTCCTTGTAGCTCTAGAATTTATAAGACAACTAACTTTATAGTGCTCCTCCTGTCTCTGCTGGAGTTAAAAGCATGGGCTAACAACACGCATTTCATGTATTTTATCTTAGCTCTAAGTTTTTTCAACTCTTGGAGGTTTATAAAACCAGGTTGAACAGCTGTAACCTTTAATTTATTTGCAGTGTTTTAAACCTGTTACCTGCTTTTTAATGCCAAACCATGGAAATATCCTGAACCTCTACAAAAATAAAAAATAAAAAAATAAAGAACTTTTAAGCTGCTATCAAGTTTGTGTAATCTATGTGGCCACCTGCAGTCTAACATTCTAATCTGAAATTAAGGCCATTTTACTTTCATGCCAGTAAGGCAAGTATACCTTTTGTAAATTATAGTTTGAAATTTTTATATTGCATTTTTATTATATTTTTTAAGCTTATTAACTCTTTTCTTAAAAAAGTATTATTTACTTCTAAAACATAGTTTCCTCCCTCCTCCCCTCCTGGCCCCTCCTTTCCTCTCTCCTCTCCCTGTCTCCTTCCCTCCCTCCCTCCCTCCTTTTTCCTCTACTTAGTACTCTCCTTCTCCTCAGATGAGGTGGGCCCTCACATATCATACTCTCTCAGATCTTGCATCATGTGTGAGCCAAGAACTTCCACTTGTACTGGAGCGTGTTAAGGCACACCATCTAGGGTGTGGTGTTCCACTAACCTGCAGCAGATCCCATGACTCACTGGTGGGTAAAATTTTTCCTAGGATAGATATACTAGGATTCTATTAACATTTTTTAACCATTTTTCCATTCTTATTTGGGCCCCAAACAGGTTTATTACATCCCAAATCAGCAGGAAGTCATTTTAAGAGAGTGAAGAGAGTGACATCCCATCCCCAGAAGGTGGGGAGGGTGTTTTTCCCCCCTTTGGTTATTTGATGGATAATAGAAAATTTCGTTATTTAGGGGAAGAGACTACATGCTGTTAAATGGTTTTGTTAAATGGCTCTTGGATGTTAGACCCAGGGACTTCTCTCTTTTTCTTTTCTGTATCCTTCCTTCTCTCCTATGTAGGATTGAACAGACTTGAGAAAAAATAGAACATAGACATAGTATAGGAAAGATCAAGAAAAAAGGACATATTATTGAATATGCCCTTATACCTTTGTATATTGATACAAAATTAATATTATATTTGGCTAAATTGGTATAAATCATTGTATATTAATGCAAAATTAAGATTGTATTGGACTACATTGGTATTGACCTTTGTATATTGATACAAAATTAAGATTATATTTGGCCACAATGGTATTGATCTTTGTATATTGATACAAAATTAAGGGTAATGCTTTTAAAAGGTATTGTACCTAGTAATGCTTAAAAATGAAATGCGAAGTTTTGGCCTGTTGCTACCAACCATCATAAACTGTTTAGGATAATTAAGAAATGCAAACTAATAGTCATGCAAGCGTGTCATTTTGTTAGGTACTATGACAGTCTATCACAGTCATTTTCTAAGCTAATCAGAAATCAAGTTGCTAATAGACAAGCAACATTTGCTTATCTAAATATAAGATATAGATAGTGTGTCTTCAAAAACCTCAAGAGATCTGCAGACTATGGCATTCAAAGATGTTTTCCTAACTTAAGATTTTTTGTTATTGAGACATGTCACCTCCTGACAGCACCTCCTATTCTACCCGAAGTAGAAGATGAGCATCGAAGAATCTCCAGTGTGAGATGGTTGAATTATTGGCAAGCCTATCTCTTGGCAAGAAAAATCCCTTGCTTCAACTGTAGACAGAATGCTGTTCAAAAAGGACAAAACTTGGAAGCAGGTAAGTCGACAGCCTAGCTCTGCCAAGACAGGGTAGGCAAGTCCTTCATAACCCCTGCTCTATAATCAATGTCTGTCAGAGAAATGGGGCCAAATGGCTGAAGATTGATGCTGTAATGTATGGAGAGAAAATGGGAACTCCAGAGAGCCATGATATGTCATTTCTTAGTTTTGGAAGGTGCGGGCCCTGCACTTCCTATATAATCATATATATTTATCCCTCTCAGGTCTCTGAGGTGGTTAAAGAATAGATAGCTCGAGTCTCATAGTTAAATTTTGAGTTGTTTAGGAATCAAGAGGGTGTTCTGGATCTAAGAAGATATTTTTAAAAATGTGAGGCAAGTTAGTATGAAAGCTGAGTTAGATATAGAACTTTAAACTCATGGAGATGGTTAGATAGTAGAATGCTAAAGTCAGGTGCCAAATACATATGGACTGGACATTGGGAATGTATGCTAAGCCATATAATTCTCATAATTGTGGCCTATTTATTTCTGTTGTTTTGTATTGTATTTATTGTTATAAGAGAAAGAACCATTTGCTGGACTGAGAGGGAGAGCTGTTGGGGGTAAAAGAAATACCTTAAACTAAAAAAAAAGTAAGAGGATGGGGGGTTGAGGGGGAGGAGGGTGGAAGGGTGGGACTGGAGGGGGGAGTAGGGAGGGGATTGTGATTGAGATGTAACTTGAAGAAATAAAAAATAAATTATTAAAAAAAACAAATTCTTCTTTAAAAATCAACAAACAAACAAACAAACAAACTGGATATTGGCATTGTTCAGCTTTACCTGCCTCAACATTTTGTAAATCTTCTGATTGGTTAAGCTGAATGGCCTATAGCAAAGGCAGGAGAAATAGACAAGACTTTGGGAGAGATAGGAAAGCTAGGAAAGAGACATGAGATTCACCTATGAGGCACAGAGGAAGTTGGATGTGTGAAACTGAGGAGAGGTAAAAAATCATGTAGCATAACATAGAGTAAATATTGGTTATAACAGCTAGTTGGGAGCAATAGTGAGCTAAGGCCTAAAGCGATTTTAAATCGATATGTCTCCATGTCATTATTCAAAGCTGGGGTAGACACAGAAAGTCCATACAGTTTTACTGATGAGTGCTTCTAAATTCATTTTGGGGGGAATGACTAGAATATTTTGCATTAGATATTATTTGGGAGGTAGGTGAGTAGTTTTTTAGTTGGATGCTTTTTTCATTTGTTAATTATCAAAGATAATAAGATCATATGTACTTATTCATTGCTTTCTAGGTGGTATGTGGCAGGCTCTGTACTAGGTGCTAGTGAAACTTTAGGGTGGCAGGAAGGAAGAGAGATACTGAGAAATTTAAGTTTGATTGACTTATTGTTTCTTTTTGGCTAACACCAAGTGTAAAATTTTTCTTACCCTTTATGGGTTTTAGTTTCTTAGTCTGTAACAGTGGATTGGAAAAGTTATATATGTCACTGAGGACAATGTGAAGATACCCTGAATATACAAAGAATTTTTTAAAAGTAAAAAACAAAACAATGACTCAGTTACAAACTTGTCTATGGATCTGAACAGAGTTCTCACAACAAAAAATAAAAATGGCTAAGAACTATATCAAAAAGTATTCATCATCCTTATATAGCAATGCAAATAAAACAATTTTGTGATTTGTATCTTATTCAGAATGACAAAGATCAACTAGCATGGGCAAAGGGGAGTTTGCTCACAGTTAGTAAGATTGCAAGCTTGTACAGGCACTCCAGAAATCAGTGTGAAGAAGTTTCAAAACCTAAAAGTAAATCTACCATCTGACCCAGTTATATCCTATTCCAAAAATATTATATCATATTCCAAAAAGATTTTATGACACTCTTCTCCAAAGATATGTACACATGCTATGATATTTTATTTTATTACAAAATTATAAAGATAGCTAATACAAATATTCAGTGATCTGTACTAAAAACATATACATGCAAGCAACACTAAATGGATTCAGCAGTTGTATCTATATATTATTAATTTATATGTCTATGTAGCAATAATAATTAAAGAAAAAGAGGCTATAAATCTGAGAGGGAGGTGAAGCACAGAAGGAGTTGGAGGGAGAAGAGGAATGGGAGGAAATGATGTAAATATAGTATACATACATAAAAAATAAGGTTAGCATAATTTATATGTCCTACAGGACAGCAGTATATTGAGGCTTCTGGTGCTCAACAGAACCACTTTCTAGGCTGACTACACAAGGTGGCGCATTCTTTCTTTGAACATAACAATAGTACACCCAACAAGAAAGAATG
>CAJQZJ010001034.1:498934-554529 GCA_907164525.1 Lophiomys imhausi
AGAGAGAGAGAGAGAGAGAGAGAGAGAGAGAGAGAGAGAGAGAGAGAAGGAAGGAGACCAAGAGGGATCACATCCAAAATAGGAGAGTTATATGAAAACTGAACAGCTGGGGGGAAAGAAGTCTGTGAATTAGGGGGCTTAGGACAGATGAAGAGTTGAGAAGCACTAGGATGATAGCATGATTTTGAACTGTGTACCAGGTACTTGTGATTGATAATGAGGGAGCCTGGAGGCCAGTATGCCCTTTGATATTCTAATAGGCACCACAGATAGCCATTTGTCCCTTCTGTCAAAGGACAAAGATAAGAGATAGGACATCTTTTGTTAGACAAAAATCAATCTGCTCCACAAGTTCCTAAGGAATGCTGGCTTTTAGCTAACCACCAGATATCCTCCTATGATCCAGGACAGTCTTTTGAAGAATTGGAATTGCCTTTTATATGACAAGTATGATATAAATTTTTGAAAATTCTTACTCTGAATTCTCAATACTATTCTCAGAAAAAAATGTAGAAAAATTATTCTTTGCAAACATTCTCATTTTACAGAAAAATAGCCCAAGAAAAATGTAAGTCTGCATTTTAATGTGGCAGTCTCCTGTTTTAACAAGTTTACTTCAAAAATTGTGTTACAATAACCCATCTAGCACCAGGGGAAACAAAAAAACCTTCTTGTTAACCCAGGGTATCTTAATGCTATAATGCCAAGATGGTCTTCAGCATTGTTCCTTTAATATATATGCCTTAGTGAGTTGGGTATAGTGGTTCACGACTCTTATACCAGCTCTTGGGAGGCAGAATCAGGAGAACCTTTGAAAGTTCAAGCTCATAGTCTACATAGTGAATTAAAGGACATTCAAGGCTGCATAGGGACACCCTATCTAAATGAGATAAAATAGAATAGATTAAAATAAAAGGGAATAAATTTATACTTTACTATTTCAACATTGTAATTCAGCCTATTAACCCATAATAGGAAGTAAACGCGATCCTAGTTTCCATCTCCCTAGGGAAGAAAGCTCTTTCTTCAGCTATCCCAGTTTCAAATTCTTTCTTGCATGCTGGTCTCAGTTCAAAGTCATCTCATATAAGATTTCTCTTACTAATTCTACATTTGTTCCACATTTCATAGTCTCATTACCACAGGTACTTTTCCTAAATGTTCTTTACTGCTCACAACTCTCCTAATGATCTATCTACTTGTTGTTTCTCTTGTTGTATGATTAGAAGAATTTTTTGTCAGATCAATCAGTTTATCTTGTGACATTGAAGGTGCTCAGAAATAAATATTTGTATATGGAACTAATGAGCAATATAGATCACATTAAAAATATCACATGCACTCAAGATCCACAGAAACCCAGATAAGAAAGACAGTATTTAGAGGTGATAGTCGTAGAAACAAGCTACATATCTACATAATTTTATTTGTTGTTCAATATATCCTCAAGTGAGTTGAAATTTGGACTTAGTATAATGTAGTGGTCATGGATTGCATTAATATCACTGTACTGAGTGTATTGACTCACCTTTCATTTTTATTGTTTCAGACTGTTGACTCTTTTTTATGAGAACTATCTTAGTGAGGGTTTCTACATTAAGAAAAATAATAAAATTCCATGACCAAAAATAATTTGGCTAGGAAAGGTTTTATTTTAGCTTACAATTTTTAGGTCACAGTCCATCACTGAAAAGAGACAGGGCAGGAACTTAAGGTAGAAACATGGAAGCAGTAACAGAAAGTAGAGGCCATGGAGAGGTGCTACTTACTGGCTTACTTTCAAGACTTGTTCAGCCTTTGTAATGAGCCTAGTAAAAAAGTCTTTTATGGGTGTGAAAAATATTTTAGTCAGGAATTCCTCTATACCCAAGGCTGTACCTGTAACCAGAACCCACTATCATCACTTACTCAAGAGAAACAGATACAGAACTAGAATCTCATAATGGTCACTGGATGGTATATAAGCAGAAAGCAAGAGCAATGCTATGCTCGGCATATCTGGAAAGATGCCACCTTGATTTTCACTGTGGCTAGAGAGGTTCCCCTAGGATCCTGTCCCTCAAATCAGACACTGTTGTTTGAGACTGAACCTGACCTTCGGCTGAGATACTTCACACAGGTTGGCAGCCTTGGAGAGGCAGGTTTAGGTTGGTAGTTAAGAGCATAGTGTGTGAACTTATTGTGATGGTCCTTAGCATAATAAAATATAACTTTTGTTATACCAACTATATGTATCTACCTTCTTGCTCATAACAGCCTTTATTATAGCACCCAGAACACCAGAATGGGGTGACAAGGCACTACCCATAGTCATTCGGGCTCTCCCACATTAACTGCCATTCAACAAAATATACTATAGTACTGTACATGGGTCAATCTGGTAGAACATTTTCACATTCTTCCAAAATGAATATAGCTTGTATCAAGTTGATAGAAACTACCCACCACAAGAACCATATGAATGAATAAAAGAAATAAAAGGGAAGACTTTTTACATTTTTTTGAACATGACTGGTCTCAGGTTTTGGCACCAAATAAATTTAAAAAATAAATAAATAAAAGAGGGCAAAGAAACATTACTGTTCCTAGGTATGATGGAGGAGAATGTTTTCTATAGATATGTTGAAGAGCATAGACAGGTGCATGAACATCTGGGAAAGTCCAGAGTGTAGATGACCAGAATGAGTAAAGCCATGTGAGGAGAGGAGGAGGGAAATGGAGAGGGGGGAACAGGGGAACCTGGATGCCAAAATGTCCAAAGACAGAATGTAGAAATAAATAATTAAATTATTTACCAGTATTTATATTATGGTTAATTGGTCAGCAGTGTTGGTCCTTAGCCTGCCATTATAAATAAATACACATAGACACCTGATGGATTTTAACAAGACTTAGCCTGGATTGTGAAATCTTGGCCCATTTAATCTAGCTTATTATATTCCCCAAATAAAACCCCATATATACATATGTCCTTTTGGGATGATATTGGCCATGCTGTGAAATGTTCCAGGCCATGAGGCATAATCTTCTTCCATCTATCCCATCATGTGTCTCCTTCTTCCTCCTGGCTTCTTCCCATCATTCTCTATGTTCCTCAAGTCCGCACACCTTAGCCCCGCCTACCTCTCTTCTACCCAATCCAGGCTGCAGCATTTATTAGCATCACTTAGTGTACTTACGGCCTGGCAAGCAGGCCTCTGGGAGCAGATTAATTAACAT
Organism: Lophiomys imhausi; assembly: GCA_907164525.1. Classification (NCBI taxonomy): domain Eukaryota; kingdom Metazoa; phylum Chordata; class Mammalia; order Rodentia; family Muridae; genus Lophiomys; species Lophiomys imhausi. The sequence continues at coordinate 502,154 of CAJQZJ010001034.1, forward strand.
TTAGAATATTTAACAGATAATCCCATTAATTCCTTCTTTTTGTTTAATAAAAAGGCTATTTTTAAAACTGTATACCAATGTATCAAAAGATAACCTTATTTTGAGAATAACAATAGCTTTAAGTTTCAGAGTAGATTTGATAATCTACCCTTATATCTTATTATTCTTATGTTATGTACCCATATTCCCCCTCTTTTAACTTGAGTTTAAGTTCCTAACTTAATTTTAAAATAAGACCTCTAATAACATATAACCATCCCTTTTATAATAGCAAACATCCATTAACCATATATACATATAGTATAACTATAACCGTAACCATATAGTACACCTATACCCCATCTATCTCTTTTTTTGGGAATGGGGCATTGTTCTCTTAAAATTGCTTCCTGCTGATTTGTGATTCAGGAAACCTATTTGGAGGCCCAAATTAAATGGAAAAATGTTTGGTAATATTCGTTGTCCAGTCTCTATGTGCTCCACAATTTCAATGTCCTGAGCAGTTTGAGTCCAAAGCTGAACTTTGGGTGGGAAATCTGGGTGTTATTGAAGTCCTGGCTGGAATAGTCTGTGAGGCTGGACCATCTTAGCAAGCTGTTTTGAAATTGTTCTGGATGTAGATGTTTGAGGAAACAGCTATTGAGGCAGTCTGTGAGGCTGGATAATCTGGGCTACTTGTCTTGTCTTGTTTTGGAATCAAAGACATGCATTTAATTTCTATGTGGATATATCTATCTTTATTGAGACAGGCTTTCTCTTTGTAGCCTGGGTTGTCTTGATTTGCTCTGTAGAGCTCTGTAGATTAGATTGCCCTCAAACTCACAAGGAACCTGGTTTTTCCTTGTCTCAACAGCATGAATTTAATTAATTAAATTACCTTTATTAAACCATTTTATTATTAATCAAATAATTTTCTATTAGTCTGAGTTCAAATTCTCCCATGGGAGCCCCGTTCTTGAGGAGATTGGTTTAGAGTAGCATGATATGCTATTTTATGTTAGCTTTTGTTAACTGTTGGTGGTGAGAGGCATGTAGCTTGCATGTTCTTTCCCCAGCCTAACTCTGGGTACTTAACATTGACTAACATAATAGATCTCTTTTAGGGCAAAAGGCCTCTTGGCACCAGTTCTCCTTTGGGATCCCCACACCTAAGAAGACTGGCTTGTCATCCCTTTCTCTTTATGTAAATTTAAGACTATGTCTATTTATTAGATCAGTAAGGCCATTATCATTTATTACTAAGCAAAAGCTTACATAATATATTCAAGGAAAAAATGTGTCATATTGAATTCTAGATGTCCTTATCAGCAAGGCGTCCTGCCCTGACTTCTTTGTGTAAACCAAACTGGTTTAGAATTCAGAGATCCACATGTCTCTGCCTCCAGTGTTCTGGGATTAAGCGTGTGTGTCATTACCACCATGCTCAAATATTTCACTTAAATCTCAGATAATAGTAACTGTAACTCAGAGAACAAGTCTGAACTGCAGTGACATTCCAAATCTGTCCAAAATCCTCAAAAATCTCCCATGTTTCAGTAATGTCAAACCACAAAAAAAATCCTTTCTACCTCCCAATATAGGGAAAATCAAAGACAACTAACCAAAATTCAAGCAAATAAATAGAATATTCCAAAAGCCTTGGGTCTAGCTGTGCCATCTCATGATGCAATTAAAGCTCTGTTCATTATTCCCTGGAATCTAATTGTGGCTACATTGCATTGGGGAGCCAATACCAGAAATCACAGCAAAATATCTACTAACCAGGGAGCTCTGAGCTCCAGCTGCCATCAATTTTGTCTTATCTGTCAGGAAGGGCCTCCCTCCTTCCACTATGAATGATTGAATTCTCACTGCTTCATAGTTAAAAAGGTTTCTTTTGTCTAACAATGTGATAAGAAAAAACAAAATAAAAAGCAACAAAGCAAGACAAACAAACACCCAAAACAACCAACAAAACAAACAAAAAAATCCCAATACCTTAAGTGATTGACTAATAATGACTTGGGATAATAAAAGTAAGGCATTTATTAAGGATTTTGTCCTCAAACATTGTAAAACAGGATTGCTTGAGAGTTTAAACATTTACTTCACAAGCCAGTTAGATAGCTGGAACCCACATAAAAGTGGAAGCAAGAACTGACACAAAATTATTCTGTCATCTCAATGTTATCATTATTACTGACTTCTTTTGAGACAGTCTTACTATGTAGCTTCCGTGGACCTTTCCACAAGTCACTGGAAAGGGGATGCTTGCCTTGAATTCATCACAATTCTCCTGTCTCAGTATCCCGGGGGCTAGGACTACAGGCTTTTAGACCATACCTTGCTAATCTTTTAATTTGAAAACAGTTTTAAATTGAAGTAATCTGTAAGATATATAGTATGGTAATGTGTTCACCTGACATTTCCTGTTCATGACAGTTTATATCTGTGTGGTGTTCTATTCTTATTTAATAAACCAGTTCTGATATACTATGTTTAGCTAAAGCCCATCCTTTTTTCCTAATGTCCCTCTTCTGATCCAGTCCTCAATGCAGGAAGGTATTAAAATTTTCTGTTCAATCTCTAGCTCCTTTTGATTATAATTTTCTCAAGACTTTATTTGGGGACATCCATATTATGAGGAGTTCAAGTCAGCTATGGTGTAAAATGCCTTTCAGCAGTATTTGTATATGGATTCTCCTCAAGGTTGTGTGCTGTGAGTGGGAAACACTCTGTACCATATAGAGAAACAAAACAAAACAAAAACAAGAAAACAAAAGAATAAACATGTGGAGACAAATCTTCAAACCTTTCAGGTAAAAATTTAAATGTTTAAAATATAATAAAACTATGTTTAACCATGTGAAAACTATCAAATTGTAATTCTAAAATGGCAGTTTCATTTGCATGCCTATCAACAATGAAGGAGAGTTTTTGTCCCTCTGTGTCCTCATCAAGAGTTGGTATCTTCAGTTTGGAGATTCTACTGGTTGTTTATTCCTATGTTATCATTAGTTTATTTGCATTTTTCCAACAACAAATTATGTAGGACACCTTTTCTCATTCTTCCAGCTGCCTAGTTTTGTGATGAGATTTTTCTTTAGATATTTTACGTAAATTTAGTTGTTTTCTTTTTTTCTACAGAACATGGCTGAGGTGGGCTTGGGAAGTTGAAGACTAATGTGAGCCATAACATGATATCTCATCTCAAAAATAAATAAGTAAAGAAAGAATTAAATTATTTGTATATATACATACAAATCCTCTTTCATCTATATTTTGACATTTCTTTCCATTCTGTTATGCTTTTGCTCAGAAAGTTTTATTAAAGTCTAAGCTATTTCACTTTCTCTTTCATGTATTATCCTTTCTGTTCTGTATAAAATTTATCAACAAATCTAAGTTCACTTATATGTTCTTTCTTCTACATTGGAAATTCCTTACTATCCTAATGCTTAGACCTTTTAATATATTTTTCCTCTTGCAGTGACTTATTATTCTTGTTGCTACTTCATGACTGTGATTTTCCTACTATTATGAATCATAATGTAAATATATGATATGCAGAATAGTTTTACATGACTCCTGTGAAAAGCTGTTCAAACCGCAGAGGCATTGGAACCCATAGGTTGAGATATGTTAACAGATAAATTTCTGTTCTTTGTATTCTGCTTTGCTAATTTATAATGCTTATTCTCTCAACAAACTAGTAATAATCATGAATCTTAAAGCCTAACAGTAAACCTGAAAAGCCTAGTAGTGAGAGATCTCCATTGTTGTGCTAGAATGTATAGGTTTTTACCTAGACATTGGAACCAACTTGTCAATTTACAAAACAGCTTAGTGGGATTTTAATTCACATTAAATTGAATATATAGATAAAATTTAGGGAAAGGATTAACATGTTAAATCTTCTGACCAATGAACATATACTATATATCCACATATTAGATCTTTGATGATTTCATAGTTTTCCCTTTTATTGAAAATAGAATTCTTTATTATATAATTTATCCTGATTATGGTTTCCCCTCTTTTTATTACTCACAGCTCCTCCCCACCTCTCCTCTGATCTGGACCCACCTCCCTTTCTGTCTCTCATTAGAAAACAAACAGGCTTCTATGGGAAATAATAAAGTAAAATAAAATAAAATAAAATATGTTTGGATGTGAGCCTAGCCTTTAAGATCAGGTTAACATACTAAGCAGCCCTCTAACCCCTAAGGAAATAGAAACAGTCATTAAAAATCTCCCAACCAAAAAAAGCCCACTGCCAGATGGTTTCAGCACAGAATTCTATCAGACCTTTAAAGAAGAGCTAATACCAATACTCTTCAAACTCTTTCACAAAACAAATCAGAAGGAACACTGCCAAACTCATTCTATGAGGACACAGTCACCCTGATACCTAAACCACACAAAGACCCAGCAAAGAAAGAAAACTAGATGAACATAGATGCAAAAATACTTAATAAATACTGGCAAACCAAATCAGAGAACACATCAAAAGTATCATACACCATGATAAAGTAGGCTTCATCCCAGGAATGCAAGGATGGTTCAACATATGAAAATCCATCAGCATAATTCACCATATAAACAAGCTGAAAGAAAAAAAAAAACCACATGATCATCTCACTAGATGCTGAAAGAGCATTTGACAAAATCCAACATCCCTTCATGCTAAAAGTCCTGGAGAGACAGGCATACAAGGATCATACCTAGAAATAATAAAGGAATATAGCAAGCCTATGGCCAACATCAAATTAAATGGAGAGAAACTTGAAGCATTTCCTCTAAACTCAGGGACAAGACAAGGATGTCCACTTTCACCACATCTCTTCAACATAGTACTTGAAGTTCTTGCCAGAGCAAAAAGACTGCTAAAGGAGATCAAGGGGATACAAATTGGAAACAAAGAAATCAAATTATCCTTATTTACAGTTGATAAGATAGTATACATAAGTGACCCCCAAGATTCCCCCAGATAATTGTTACAGCTGATAAACACCTTCATCAAGGTGGCTGGATACAAAATCAATTTAAAAAAAATCAGAAGTCCTCCTTTATACAAAAAGTAAATGGGCAGAGAAAGAAGGTAGGGAAACAATACCCTTCACAATAGCCACAAACAATATAAAATACCTGGGAGTAACTCTAACCAAGCGGGTAAAAGACCTATATGATAAGAACTTCAAGTCCTTGAAGAAAGAAATTGAAGATGACATCAGAAGATGGAAAGATCTCCCATGCTTATGGATAGGTAGGATCAACCTAATAAAAATGGCCATCCTGCCAAAAGCAATATACAGATTCAATGCAATTCCTATCAAAATACCAACACAATTAATTATAGACATAGAAAAAGCAATTCTCAACTTCATATGGAATAACAAAAAACCCAGAATATCTAAATCAATCCTGTACAATAAAGAAACATCTGGAGGTATCACCACCCCAGATTTCAAGCTGTACTACAGAGCAGTAGTAAAAAACCATCATGGTACTGGTATAGAAACAGACCAGTGGATCAATGGAGTCGAATTGAAGACCCAGAAATGAACCCACACACCTATGGTCACTTAATTTTTGACAAAGAAGTAAAAACCGTACAATGGAAAAATGACAGCATCTTCAACAAATGGTGCTGGTCCAACTGGATGTCCACATGTAAAAGAATGAAATTAGACCCATACTTATCACCTTGAACAAAACTTAAGTCCAAGTGGATCAAAGACCTTAACATAGGCCAGACAGTAAATCTATAAGAAGAGAAAGTGGGGAAAACCCTCGAACTCATTGGCACAGGTGACAACTTCCTGAACAGAACACCAACAGCTCAGGATCTAAGACCAACAATCAATAAATGGGACCTCATGAAACTGAAAAACTTCTGTAAGGCAAGACACACTGTCATTTGAACAAAGCAGCAACCTACAGATTGGAAAAGAATCTTCACCAACCCCACATCTGACAGAGGGCTAATATCCAAAATGTACAAAGAACTCAAGAAATTAAATGCCAAGAATCCAAATAATGCAATCAAAAGGGGGGGGGGGGAACAGAGCTAAACAGAGAATTCACAGAGGAGGAATTCCTAATGGCTGAAAGGCAACTTGAAGAAATGCTCAGCATCCTTAATCATCAGAGAAATGCAACTGAAGATGACTCTGAGATTCCATCTCATACTTTTCAGAATGGCTAAGATTAAAAACTCAAATTACAGCGCATGCTGGCCAGGTTGTCGAGAAAGGAGAACACTTCTCCATTGATGGTGGGAGTGCAGGTTTGTGCAACCACTATGGAAATCAGTCTGGCGATAGCTTAGAAAACTTGGAATAGCTTTACCTCAAGACCCAGCCAAACCACCTCTGTGTATACATCCAAATGATTCCTCACCAAATCACAAGGAATTTTCCTCATCTATGTTCATAGCAGCCTCATTTGTAATAGCTAGAAACTGGAAACAACCCAGGTGTCCCTCAACGAAGGAATGGATTAAAAAACTGCGGTACATCTACACAATGGAATACTACTCAGCTATCAGAAACAATGAAATCATGCGATTTGCAGCCAAATGGATGGAACTAGAGAAGCTCATCCTGAGTGAGCTAACCCAGACTCAGAAGGATGCACATTTTAGCCATATCGTACAGGATAACTATACTACAACCAATGCACCAAGGGGAACAGGAACATAGACTTTGTTACCTGCCAATGAGACACTTTGCCGTAGTGGTGCTGCCTTGTAGGTCCCCAGTGTATGAGGAGGCTCTTGGCCATCATATGACTGCTGAACTGGTGCAGGGGACTGATATGTAGGGACACTCCACTCTGGAGGAGTGGGATGGAAAGGATAGGGGGTAGAGGGTGGGAGGGAGGGACTGGGAGGGGTGGAAAGAGGACACTGTGATGGAGATGTAACCTGAAGTAATAAATAAATGTTAAAAATTAAAAAATAAATTAGGCATTAAAAATAAAATAAAACAGCAAAATATAAACTAACACATTTGAATTGGAGAAAACAAACAAGTAGATGGAAAACAAGCTAAGAGAAGGCACAAAAACACAAAGACCTATTCATTTCACACACTCAAGAATCTTATAAAACTGTAGTGTAAAAAGAAGGAAGAAAAATATATAAATAAAATAAGATAGAGTTAAAAAAGGAAGATGATCAAACTACACAACTGTAATATATTTGTTACAGTTTGTTGAGTTTGTTTTCTATTTGTCATCTACTACTCAGCATGTTGCCTACCCTTAAGAATAAATGGTTCTTCTATAACCTGGTCATCTACTGTACCAGGTAAGACTTCCAGTGGAGGAACTGGGGTATCAAACTTGCTACAAAACCTTTGACCTACAATTGATCCTACCTACAAGATGTGTTGGGTACAGGTGGCACAGAAATTGTAGAAGTGGCCAACTAATGACTGGTTCAGCTTGAGACCCACATTGTAAGAGAAAGCCCACCTCTGCCACTTCCTGAAGGGTAATGAGCCAGATACTGTATAGCTCAGAGACCAATGATAGAACCAAATACAAATAGAAAAGAAAAAAAAATGAGAGAAAGAAAAACAAAGAGGCAAATATCAAAAAATTGATTCCTAATGATATTCTGCTGTACTCATATATTTACATGTAGCCCAATTGTCATCAGAGAGGCTTCACCCAGCAACTGACTGAAAAAAATACAGAGACCCACAGCCAAACATTATGCTGAGCTTCTTTCCATAGAAGCTTTCATAGAACAGGGGAAGGAAGGAGTATAGGAGCCAGTGTGGTCAAGGACACCACAAGAAAACGTACAGACTCAACCAATCTGAGCCCATAAGGGTTCACAAAGACTGAATCACTGACCAGGGAGCCTGAGTGAGACTTGCCTAGGCCTTCAACTAATATGTTGTACTGTGTAGCTTGATCTTGTGGAACTCCTAATGGTGGAAGCACAATCTGTGTCTGATTGTTGCCTGCCTTTGGAACCCTTTTCCCCTACTGGGTTGCCTGGTCTAGCCTTAATACAAGGGGAGGTGCGTATTCTTACTGCAACTTGATATGCCATGGCTGGTAAATATCCATTGAGGTCATCCCTTTTATGAAGAGAAATGGAGGAATGGATGGGTGGAGGGTTTGGAGGAGGGACTAGGAGAAGAAGAGGGAGGGGAAACTGTAGTTTAGATGTAAAATAAATAAAATTAAAATATAAAATGGAAAAAAGTTGGTTTCCCTAGTTAGACTCCTTTGGAGGTGACTAAATTATCAATTATCAATTGCTTCTAGCTTAGTGGTAGGGTCATATGTCCATTTATCCTTTCAGCTCTAGTACACCAACAGGTACAAGCCCATGTAGGCACTGTGCATGTTCACTCTGTGAGTTCATACATGCTTCAAACATGTTGACTCAGAGGACTTTGTTTTCTTGTGATTCTCCATCCCCTGTGACTCTTACTCTCCATCTCACTCCTCTTCCACAGGTTCCCTGAGCCTTGAGGAGAATGATTTGATGAAAACATCTGTTCAGGGTTAATGTTCTCTCACTCATACATAATGTCTGGCTGTGGGTCTGTACTGCAGAAGGAAACTTAACTGATGATGTCAGAACAATACACTGATCTATGAGTATAGCAATCATTAGGCATCATTTTATTGCTATGTTCCTTTAGAACAGTAGTTTTGGATTTATACCAGGTCCCTGACTATCATTTTAATGCTATGTTTCTTTAATAGAATGGTAGTATTTTATTTTACACTAGGTTTCCCAGGCTATCTAGTCTCAGGTTCTTGGTGACTCAAGCAGCGATGGTATAGGCTGCATCTTATGGAGTGAGTCTTTTGTGAAATCAAATATTGGATGGTTACTCCCACAGATTTTTTCCACTAGCATATCTTGCAGGCAGGACATCATTGCATATCAAAGGTTTGTGGCTTGTTGGTGTTTGTGTTTCTCCTTTGGTAGTCTGCAGAGTACCTGTACCAAAGTTGTTAGTACTCAGATGAGAAAGCACTATGTAAATACCAACTCAACTTTCCCTGGTTCAGTGAGTTAGTTGTATAGGTGTTGTGTTCAGTCATAGGGAACTGCTGTTAGTTTGTGGAGAATATCCTATTGTGTTGGAAATAGCCTGGGTTGTTTAAGGGATCCCATTAGTCCCCTTTGGCCAGCAACTAAATTAAATGTGACATTCCAGTATGAAAAGCTTCATTTGGTGACAAGAGATGGTCAGTGGGTCTCTGTCTGCATCACCTTATTTGGCAATTTTATTTAGATTGACTCCATATATGTATATGTTTTATGAAACATCCATTGTATTAGGTTTTCATACTATCCCTGAAATGGCCCTTAATTTCTTAATTTTAGCAATCTCTCCTTATGTGCCCTCCCTCATTTCCCCTTTTCCTCCCTTGATCCTTCCATTCCAGTCTCCTTTCCCAGTCCCCCACCATCCATCAATAACTATCTAGTCTATTTCCCATTGTTAGAGAAATCTATCTGTCCCTCTCCTTACCAGTCCCCTACTTTCTACCTGCTGTGTGTGGTTCTATGGATAGCAGCTTTTTTTTTTAATCTTTGACTTAACAGCTAATTTCCACTTATTAGTGAATATGTATCATACAGGATGATTTTTTTCTAGTTCTGTCTGTTTACTTATTATTTCATGATTTCATTTTTTAAATGTCCAAGTAATACTCTATTGTGCAAATGCACCACATTTCTTTATCTATGGATTGTTTCCAAATTCTATTATGAACAGAACAGCAATAAACATGGTTGAGTAATGGAGTGTCTCTGTGGTAGGATGGAGCATACAGTATATACTCAAATGTGGTGTAATTGTATTTTGAGGTAGATTGATTCCCGTCTTTCCGAGGAACTGCCATTCTGATTTTTATAGTGGTTGTACAAGTATGTGAAAACACTGGCAATGAAAGAGTACTTTCCTTGTCTCACATCCTTTTCAGCATAAGATGTTACTTGTTTTATTGACCTTTCCATTCTGACAGGTGTGAGAGGATATCACATAGTAGTTTTGCTTATCATTTCTTTTTTTTTTAATAATTTATTTTTTATTTCTTCAAGTTACATCTCAATCACAATCCCCTCCCTACTCCCCCCTCCAGTCCCACCCTTCCACCCTCCTCCCCTCCTCCCCCTCAACCCCCCTCTCCTTCCCTTCTTTTTTTTTTTTTTAGTTTAAGGTATTTCTTTTTCCCCCCAACAGCTCTCCCTTTCAGTCCAAATAATGGTTCTTTTTCTTATAACTATAAATACAATACAAAACAACAGAAATAAATAGGCCACGATTATAAGAGTTACATGGCTTAGCATACATTCCCAATGTCCAGTCCATGACTAAGGATGCTGAACATTTCTTAAGTGTTTCTTAACCATTTGGGTTTCCTGAATTAAGAGTTCTCTGTTTAGATCTAGGCCCTGTTTTATAATTGGGTTAATAATTTTCCAGATACATAGTTTTTTAGATCTTATATATTTTGGATATTAGCCCTTTATCTGATGTGTAGTTCAAAAAATCTCTTCCCATTCTGTAGGTTGCTACTTTGTTCAAATGTTCATCTCCTTTATTACATAGAAACATTTCAATTTCATGAGGTACTTCAATATCTGCTTAAGTTTTAAGATCATTTATTCTGATTTACGAAAAAAATAACTTCCATATGAAAAAATAAGCTTCCATATTAGAAGCTTGCTCATCAATGCTGATATCCTGAAAAGTTACTTCTAGTATTTAGACAATCACATGTCATTAGGTGCATAAAATGCATTTTTTGGTAAAGATATCCTTAGACAATTATGCAGCATAATTAAAAGACGATTTCTTAAAACAAAATAGAACCAGCTTGCTTCAAGATCATTACTTGTCAAAGCATCATGTCTAAAATGTGTACTGAGCTTCTAGAATACACTTAATATTGAGGTTCTTGGACTCTCCTATTTAAATTCATTGGGATTTTTCTTCCAGGCCCAAGCCTCTACTGTTACTAATTTTCTGAGGTCACCTCATACTAAAATTTGAGAACACTTTCTTAGATTCATATACCTCATTCATGGACCAAGTGAAATTCATGGATGACAGAATTTTCAGTCAGATTGGATGTGATCAAATTCAAGGGAAGAACAATCATTTCATTCCTTCACTCAAGACAAACACTTGAGTTCCCTGGGTCAAGCAAGTATCCAGAATAAAGAGCAACTTTATGAGGATAGCTGGTTCTTCATATGCAAGCGCCCTTTTGAGCAATATTCCTCATCAGTATGTGTCAGAGATCTATGAAGGTCCAAATCTTTTGTCTAGCTCCTTCTATCTGTCCCAAGTTTGAACTGTATCTGTGCCTACCCAATCCAGTCCAGCCATCCCAATCACTTACAATTTTCTAAAACATTCTCTGGATACCTTGACAGCCATTTTCTTTCACTATTGACTTTTTTCTCTATATTCATAAGGCTGTCTGTCTTAGCAATAGAATTGCCTGGACATGCATTCTGATCAAGATCACTACCAGTCAGAGGCCACAGCACACTTCAGGCAACATTAATGCATCAGATATTTTCATTGTTATTTGCCTACATTTCTCTGGGGTTTTGACATTTCCTTGATTTAGAAGTACATCAGTTGTGCTTCCTGTTGGCTTCAAGCAGTAGCAATGCATGTTCTGTGGGGGAAACAAGAATGCTTTTCTGCGAGTGGATGTTGTAAGTCTAAAGGGAGTTTCCTGTGCCATTTGATACTAACAAAGTAGGATCTTGGGCTTTGGTAGCAAATTACATCTTCTTCACCCCTAAAGTTTGCTAAAATAAAGTTGTCTAAGTGATTTTTGAGATCTATTGAAGGCACAAGATTACTTTTAAAGATTCTGATTAATGTGTATATTTAAAGCTATACCATTCACCAATATAACGAAATGTATGCACTATCTGAAGATTAAAAAGGGGTTGGCACAATCAGCTAAATAGAAACCTAGAAGTTCTGAGAGGCTTTTGTTTTGTTTTGTTTTAAGAAAAGAAAAAAATATGAGAGTTGAAAACTAATCACATAAAGTACTGGTAAGCTCAGACAGAATGTCAAAAGAATAATTGTTATTGTATTTTAGAGAGTACACAGAAAGACACAACTGCCTAAAATCCAGGGTATTTCTAACTAAGGATACTTATTGCCCTTAGTTAGAAAATGTATATATCTATTAATATTAATAATATTAAATGTTAGATATTTAATAAATTGAGAAGCATTTAGGACAACATGGGTCCTTAGAGAATAATTTCAGTAGGAATTTCTACTGGATATAGCAATCAGATTCAGAACTGAATGAGAAGGAAGAAAAGAGCAAATGTGACAAAGCCACAGCCCTTCCTTATTTTGAGATACACCTTCTTGTTTATCCATGGAATACACAGAAAGTTAACTTAGATCTCTGCCTGAGCAAGGCTCAACTGGAATCAGAATCTGTGCTATATTCCCCATGTTTACAAGATCCAGATTTCACATCAATCCTGGTTCATCACCAACCATAATTCATATGTTATACAAAAGGCTCCAGAGTCACAAAATTGTTACAGAAAAATCTTTAAATATAAGTTTCTTCTATGACAGACCTGAAAAGTGGGATGGTATAAAAAAACAAAACAAAGAATACTGTGTAGAATTAAACTGTAGGTCCTGTCTCACTTAAACTATTATAATCTACAAATAATATTCTTCATTAGAAAGTAGATTTGTCCCCTTGTCTATTAGGTACGTGCTCATTTAGTACACTCCATTATTATACTGTATCTATTTCCACATACAATGGATGGTCTGTAAATGGTTCATTATTAAAGGAAATCTGCAGTACTTCTAGATAGGTAGTATAGTGACTACAAGAAATCATCTAAATTCTGCAAACTTTTAGGGTCATTCATGAAATACCATAATTAACCCCAAGTAAAAATATGATACATGATGCTTGAAATTTGAAAACATGGTAAATCAAGCTACAATAAGACATATCCTTAGTACATAAGTATCAGTAAATTAAAAGTATTATGTATCAATATAATTAAGAGAATTAATGCAGATTAGCATTAAGACATCAGAATGAGAAACTAGATTGGAAATTTTGATTATAAATTTAAAACTGTTGACTGGTTAAGTCCTTCTTTTCACATTATTATTTATGGTGTTTTCTATTAGGCTGGATCCAGTCTTTAGAAATATTTCCTTACTATATTAACAAATCTCTCTAGTCACTTAAACATTGGCAGTTAAATAGGACAACTACATGATATATTATACTAGAAATAAGTAAGCTAAGAAAAAGATATTATAACACATTATAAATTAGATGCTGGATATTTACTCTTACTCCCAAAAGATTACTAATCCTTTTTCTAGCTTCCATTTTTGTTTTTGGTAGAAGATAGAGATGGTCTTGAAAGAATTAGGCAAAGTACATAAGCTAGGCATAGAAAGCTTCTCCCAATAGATTCTAGCTCCATATTCTTAAGGACAAGACATATTTTCCTAATATAAATTCCAAGCACCAAAATAAAGAAGCTCTGGGTATGCTTGTAGTGAGATCAATGACACTAAATCAGCTCACTACTTGAACAGAATTAATAGACCACCCAAACATCTTCTCTATAATCTATCAGAAGGAGCTACTCTACTTTAAATCATAGGTTATCATGGGGAGTTATTGAACAATTTATTTTAGTAATCTTGGCCGGGCGGTGGTGGCGCACGCCTTTAATCCCAGCACTTGGGAGGCACAGGCAGGCGGATCTTTGTGAGTTTGAGGCCCGCCTGGTCTACAAAGCGAGTCCAGGACAGCCAGAGATATTCAGAGAAACCCTGTCTTGAAAAAAACCCAAAATAAATAAATAAATAAATAAATAAAATAAAGAAAACTCACACTACCCATTTTCAGCATTAAGCCAGCACCTTCACTTTTAGAAATTTTTATAGGTACAGTTATAAACGTTTTCTAGACATAAAAATTTTAAGTATTAACTAAAGATTGCTTAAATATATTTTGGAATATTGACATTGTGAATACTATGAATTCTCAAAACAGAAATAACTATACGATATGAAAAAAATTCAAAGTTATCACTGCATTATACTGGCATGTAGGTAAACACTTTTATACATTATATCCTGATAAAACATGCATATAAATAATATCTAGAAAAATATCATTATAACATTAATTATTCAAATCACAGAGAAGATTAGTGACTACTTTAAAATTTCTGAATACTGAAGAAAAACTGAAACAAAAATGTTAAGCTGTAGCTACCACTGAGGCAAGCACTTGGGTTCAAGTTACTTTTCCATGAAGCACTTTCCCGGAAGTCTGTGAGAATGAGAAAGAGCCAGTGAATCGTGGTCTAGACAGAGCCCCACAGATGACAGCTTCAGCCTGAAACAAAGACACTGTGAGCATCTCTTACACCTCAGAGCTTTACACACAAAGGCATTAGGCTATCCACGCTGGTATCTGCCAGTTACCAGTTCAGAGAGTTCCAAAGCTAAGGAATGTTATTTTGGATTCTAACTGCAGTTTTAGAAATTGCATCCCCAAAGCATCAACAGTATCTGCTACAGTGTGTTCCTCTTATAATAAAATGTGATCTCACAAATAATGAAAAGAGGAGAGCAATAGCAATGTGCTAGTAGCAAAACAAAATTTGTGAACATTCTGCACAGTTGTGGGTATCTACAAGACAGCCTGCATGCCCAGCAGCTTCTTCTCCAATCTCCCTTGTTCATTAGAATATCAGGCTTATTGTGCCTTTTGAACCTAGCCTTTTTGCTACCCATCTGTCCCTATCTGAAACAGTGCAGAAGAGATCTTAAAGTCAGAGAATCTGAAATCCTCTACTGATCTTCACTGGAAGCGCATTACTTAGCTATATACCAAACATGAAAATTCTATATGAACTGGAAAACATTAAGAAATAGACTTGGTAAAATTAAACTCAAAATAGAACTATAGATTCAGGAACATGTTCTAAGAGGCTGCTTATTTTGTTTAACTTGTTTGATGTCATAGCAAGAATTGTTTAATCTATTACCAGACACAGGAGTAAGGGTCATATTAGTGTGACTTCTTTGCAGAACAGGCATTTTCAGAGAAATGCCCCTCAATTTCATTTTTCTGAGTTTGAAGTATGAGTGTTTTATAAAGATGGCACTGATCATGGACCCCACAATTGACTACAAATTGATGCTGCCATAAACCGAGTTGAAATTGGTGGGCAAGTCCATCATTGCAATTTGTGTCTGTGGAACATTTGGTGCTTTTGTTTGTTTACCCATAAAGTGGACAAAACATTCACTACTCTGCTTATTTTTCATGTTTACTGTAAAAATGGCCATTAATTCAAGTATACAATTTTTTTCAAATTGTATAGTCCGTACGCCATAATACATTAGTACATGTATCAAAATGGTGGTTTAAGAGATGTATTTGGCATTTAGACATGTTGAATAAGAATTGGCAGTAAAATATAACTTAAAATGAATAGCAAATGGGCTTGGATGCTGATCACTATGAGTAGAAACTGAAGCCAAAACTGCTGAGTCATCATCTGAAAAGGCTTTGAAGTTTGCAACCATTTCTATTTCAATAGCCATTCTCTTTAAAATGCTTCAAAGCAACTCCTGGTTTCGGTTATTCAAACACAAAATTTTGTTCATTAATACATGCTACTGTACATATTAATACATGTACAGTAGCATGTATTAATAAATAATAAATGCAAAATGTTAAGTGGTTCTTTTCACTCTCCATTCACTTATTGAACATGTTAACTATGCAAAATATTGGAACCGAACTTTTTAATTATTATTTAACATTTATTTATTTATTACTATATTCACTTATAACAAATACCAACAATTTCTTAGCTATTAACCCTATAAATTCTTACAACCCTTTTAACCTAACCACTAATCCTATTGATAAGTATTTTCCTAACCTTTTAGAAGGATACAGTCTCTGTGGCAGGTCCTCAGTCGTCAGGAATACAGTCTTTGTTGTAGATTCTTTAACTCACTTAGCAGTCCTTTTTCTGGAATATCTCAGATGTAGGTTCGTCAGGGTAAGTTGGTTATTGTAGTCTCACCTTAAATAAGGCTTAATGCTTCCTTTTCTCTGGGACCCAAGCCCCTTCGCATCAGCAACTCTGCCACTCTACCTCAGAGTCCTTAAAGCCAGGCACAGTTTCCTTTTGGCCACTCTTTGGACAGATCAAACCCCTCTAGTCAAAAGCTGAGCCACAGGGTTTAGTCCTTGGCCTTTTGGTGTCTTGCTCAGGTTTTCTTTGCTCACCAGCTTCTTTCTGCCTCAGGAAGATCTGGCCATCAAATGATAGCCAGCACTTTTTTCAGCAGGACCCTCAGAGCGATCTAGCACCAGGGGCCTCTTTTTTTTTTTATGGGGCTGTAAGCACTGTCCTTAAATAGGAGGAACTCTGTTTCAGCTTAATTTGGGCTCTGCCCACTTAGCAGCTGAAAACAATGTCAGGCCAGGTACTTTGTTTCTTTAAGTCCATTAAGTCTTTCCTGTTTTCCTGATTTCAACCTTGTTTTTCAGTCCATTAAGTCTTTCCTGTTTTCCTGACTTCAACTTTGTTTTTTAGTCCATTAAGTCTCCTGTTTGTTTCCTGTTTTCACCTGACTACATCCTTGTTTTTCCACAAGCTGATAAGCTAAATCGCTCACAGCCAAGTTGATCTTTATGCCCCAAATTAAGAGACTGCATCAGATACCCCTATATATTTTCTAAATCTAATTTAATTATTCTAACTCCCTACAAAATATGCAGGTTCATAGTCATCAATTGCTTTCACCATTAAACCTAAAACAAAATAAGGAGGAGAATTCTAGAAAAGGCACCATACACATTATTAAAAGTAGATGAAATTACACATATGTTTAAAAAAGGAAAAAAATGACAAGAATGGCCATCTTAAAAACTAATTGCAACTTCTTAAATTAACTGATCAGGGAAAAATATTTTTCCCCATAGCATTTAGGGTAAAATGAGAAGAAATTCATTTTAGATTGTATGCTTACAAAGAAATTGAATTGAATACTGATGTGACCCAAAACAGCAGGTTTGCGGATCAATATTAAAATGTTTACAAAAAATTAAGTGGAAGTTCTCAATCAGTAATATGCTAGATTTTTTTCTATAATATGAAAATCTACCCTGCAAGTTATAGATTACTTAGTTCTTTGGCACTATTTTAAGATGAAAAATGGAGTTTCCATCTTGAGTATTGATAATATTATCAGTAATAGCACATTTAAAGAGATTCTTAGTAAATGTCATAAGAACATTGGCTAGACATCTGGTTTGACACAAATGAAAACACTTATTCAAAAATTGTGTTATAAAATCATATAACTGTATAACAAACATGATACTTGGGAAACATTATCTTGGGCATTAAATAAAATAACTTTTAAATACCATGTTATAAATTGTTACTATGTACAAATCAAAACTGTAAGATTTGCCTGTTAATTTAGTCAATACAGAAGAAGTCAGTTTGTTGAATGATATATCATAACAATACCTAGAAAGTAACCTCATAGGGATAAGTACTCTGAATCATTCAGAATAATTTTTAAACAGCTTTAAAATAACCTACTTCAAAATCAAGATGTTAAATGCAAGCTTCTAACTAGCAAAAAATGGTTATGACTAAGACAGAAATGAGATTCTGTGCAGAAATGCTGACACAGCCCTGACTATCAGCTCCATGGTGTACAGGTATAATTCTTTTTTCAAATCTTACCCTTCAATGCCTCAGGTACAGAGTTTACAGAATATATAAACAGGGACAATTCTGCAGTTTTCATAAAATCACAGATCCATGACATTTTTATATTCAGTTTTGATTGCTATCATTAAATAACTACATTCATGGTTTATTAATTAAGTACTTAATATATAAATGTGGGATAGTGCATTATAAAATGCACATTGACACATCATATTGTATCTAACAAACTCAGTGTTTTCTTAATTCACGTGATTGCAAGAGTTACACATTTTTAACTACAATGTAACCTGACCACTTATCAGAACAAAGAGGAGAGAGAAAAAAAGGAAGAATTAAAAAAAAAGAAAAAGAAAAATGAAAGACAGACAGACAGAAAGAAAATTGAGCGAACACAGAAACAAAGACTTAGAAAGACTTTCTTTTTCTGGTTGAAAATCAATTAGACAACATACTAAATTATCAAAAGGGCCAATTTTGTATGTGAAAAGTACTTAAATCTGGACCAGGTAGCACAATCTCAGAACAGGCCAGAGGGACACAACTTTTCTGGAGGCACAAGGGCCCATTTTTTATAATGTCAAACTACTGATGTTCATAGGAGAGTAGGTCTGAAAGCCAAGGGCACTCTGCGTCTCAGGCATGATATTGTCCTTCTCTTCTGCCTAGTCATCTATACAACAGATGACTATTGATCCCACACTGGAAAATGCTATTTTGATTTTTATTGATCAAGACTGTATGAGGAAAATTGTGATTGATAAATGGAAGACAGCGATGAGTTATCACTTCTGAATAATATAAAAGAAAGTAACTAAAACATCACATGAAATAAATATTAAAATTATAAATTCATTAAGGTAAGCAAAAATATACTTAATAAATGGGAGTGAGGTGATATTACATAATGAGGATGAACACACAAACCTTATCTTTCAAGTATTCTGATTGTATAGGACTCTAAGAATTCCTTAGTTATAATGTAATGAACAGAAAAATAATTTGAAACAACACATTTTAAAATCATTGTTAGATTTTACATTAAACTAGATTTAATTATTTATTTAAAATCAAATGCAAAGGTTTTACCAGCCTGCATTTTACTGAAAATCAAAATCACCCTTATTATGAGTACAAAATTATCTGACAAATTTTTAAGAATTTGACATCTGGTGAAGTCATATCATGAAACGACACTCATTTCGTTATACTACTTTTTTCCATATGCTAATTTTCTTTGTGATGTGACAGAAAATAAACAGTGTACTGAATAAGAATATCAAGAAAAAATATATATATAATGAGTATTCAAATTGTGCATGCTCCTACTAACCCTGTTAATTAGGTATAATAACATGCTAAAGAGACTGAATATAGACCAGGAAAACTGTGCACAGGTGTAGGGAGCATACATACATTTCCCCATAGGTTGCCTACAACATTTATCAATTCAGCTTATTTTATTTTTAAAAGTTCTCATAAAAATAAGTGAAAAATTCTAGTTATTTGAGAAATATTGCAATTGCAGACTTATTTAAACCCAAACAGCTATTTCTATAACTGTTTTCAGATTAAGCAGAGAATTTTCATTTAATTAATTGTCCATATGCCCAAAGAAATTCAATATTCACAGTTAAAATATTTTTTAAAGAATATTTTTGTTTAGGCTGGCAGGGCAAATGAAAAAATAAAGTCTAATTCTAATTGCAAGTCTATATCTCTTCAACAAAGTTTACACATCTCCATACAAAATTTTCATAAAATATATCTCTATATAAATGTGTATCTGATACACATGTGGGCACATGCCCTGCATCCTACACAGGGAATGACTTTTGAGTGCATATGGTTTCTACAAAATGAAGATTACTTTTCAAATATAGATACCTTTCGAATCTATTTGTTCTTATGATTTAATTAAAAAGTTCAACATCAGCTGAAAATAACACAACAATGAGTCATCCAAGCAGTAAATTATTATATTTTTTGAGAACTCTGCGGGTGGGTTTACAGTAGCATTGAGGGAGTGTATATGTAGATTTACCCTGTTCAACTGTTCTGCTTTCCTTTTATATCATCCTTGGGTTGTATAAGGCTGGGAAGAGCTTGTACAAGAATGTATAGAGTGTAAACATCCTTTTATTTTCCTGGAGGATGGCAGCTGAGGCCTGTGTGCTTATCACAGGGCTGCAGCTCACCAAATCACTTCCATGATGAAGTGGTCCAGGAAAAACATTACAATCCCAGTACAATGCAGAAGCTGATTAGAATTTGGCATAAGCTTCCTTAAGAACTAATCAATCAACCCATGATGTAATATGAGAACCCAGCTCTTAAGGAATATATGTAATCCCTTCCATATGCATTTCCCAATCCTTGGTGGAGGAGGAAGAAATCTAACACTTCTAGTATTGGGGTGATAGAACTTCCCCCGCAGAATCTTTAAGTACATTTCCTCATGTTTGAGGACCTAACATGGTGCTTAAGGAACACACACACACAGTCCATGAGCAGCGAATGTAAAATTAACCATGAGCTGTGCTGAAGACTCCACTTAGGCAGACGATTTCCCCAGGGTTTTCCTTTTGCACATGGTACAAGTGCTGTTTTGTTGGGTCACTTTTATTAGAATAATTCAGATTAAGTTTTTTAATGCACATGGTACTAAAGATCATAGGCATATATCTTGGATACCTAACACCTTTATTATAGTTCATTTTATGGTGCTCTACTGAATATATCTAGCATGCCCTGTCTCATTCAAAGACAGCTGGCCATACCTCATTTCTTCTTGATGCCATGGACAATTTTCTCATTCAATGCTGTGCAGGTGAATTAATTCTCTGCCTAAACCTCTACACCCTTTGGAATCCATTCCATCCTCAACCCTTGCAAAGTGCTTACCTCTATAATATCTTGACTTTTATAATTTTTTTCATAAATTACTTGGTCTTTTCTCCAAAAGAGAGAACGAAAGAGGAGTGAGTTTATTCTGCATGCACTTGAATTTGTTGCCTTTGTTTTTAACAACCCATGGTAAGCAGATAAAACCTCAAATGTCAGGACCAAAGAAGCCCTGGAAATCAAGGAAAGTCACTCTCACTATTCTAAGACAGGTACTCAGCAACCAGGATAAATCTGGCAAAGACAGAATAAGCCAGAAACCTATTTCTACACTTGTGGTCAAGTTACTTTTTAAAGGTTTTATTTGAGTGCACCTTAAATACACTTAAATAAACTACACACTTCTTCCGGAAACCTAGGGTGCCTTAAATGGCACACTCAGTATACCTAGCGCATCCTGAACTATTTTTTAACATCCTACATTTTGCTCTGCAGCTACAATGGTTCTGGGACCGCATATTCGGGCTCTAATTGCACGGATTTGGCAATCAAAGTTTTGTCTTACTTCTCTAATTGTTAGAAACCCCATTTCAGTTCCCACTGCCAGACTGAAATCTAAGCTCCCCTAAAATCAGTCTTTATCTTACATTTAACCTTGCTTTTGGAGAAGTGAGACGGAACCGCCAAGCCTCTGTCTCTGGATTGCAGGAAGGTCTTTCAACCCATCCGAGTGTCACATTTATTAGCTCTGATCTGCACCAAGCGCCTAGCAGGACATCTCTTTGCCTCACATTTCTTTTCCAGATATTTCCTTCCTACTTTATTGCAGCAACATATCCCAATCCTCACTAAGCCTTTCCACTTGCCTCTAGTCTATTCTTTCAAAGTGCCTTTTCCCCCCCATCAGCAATTAGGCAATCCAAACTCCCTTCACAGCCTGGGCTTCTTGGGGAAAAGCTCCCAAGTCCCTTAAAAAACGAGGATTTCCCGCCGAAACAGCACCGCAGACCGGGCAACTCACCAGCTGCAGCAAGGCGGGGACCAAGAGGAGAGGCAGCGAGAGCAGGCGCATGGTGCCAGCTGGCGCGGTCTCAGGAGCTGAGCTCCCTCTCCAGCCTCTCCAGCATCTCCACTTCGGGCTGAGGGCAAAGAACGTGAGGATCCAGCGGCCGGTGGGCAGAGAGGCCAGCAAGAGAGGCGAGCGGGAGGTGGGGTCCGTGACTTCCGTGCCTCTTTGGAGTGACAGAAAAGCTGCTGAGCTGCAGGGCTCCGATACACTTTCTCAGGCTGCGCAGTGCCTCTGAGGTGAGTGGCTGGGGATCTGAGGATTTGGGGGTACAGCGAACCACGGCTGCGACTGTGATGGACTCAAGAGAGCCAGAAGCTGTTGCTCAGGAGCTGAGAGCACAGTTATGCACAGACCGGAGCACGCCCCGCCCAGCATAGAGGATGTTACCTGTACCTAGTGCTGGGCGCACAGAATGACTCTGACGCTGGACTAGGGATGCAGAAGGATGGAAGAAGAACGTCCAGTGACAGCTCTCAGGAAATTTGTGGGGAAGGTTACTGGGGAGGTGCCAGGGCTGAGGTGTGTGTGTGTGTGTGGGGTCTTATGAAAGGGAAGCGGACTGAACCACAGTCTCAAGAGAACACCTACCTAGCTCCCCTGGAGTTTGGCAAGAAGTAATGGTGTTGGGGAGGGGGTTAGAAAGATTTCTGGATTTGGTTACTTGTGAGAACCTCGGGGTGGGGTTAGGGAGCTCAAACCGTGCCAGTGACAGGATAGTGAGTAAAGGTCCTAAAGGTGCTTAGGAATGATGTGGACACCAGATCTAGGTTTAAGAGTTCAAAAGAACTGTCAACTGTGACAATATAAGACCTGCCCCAGGCTTAGGGAGA
This sequence comes from Lophiomys imhausi, assembly GCA_907164525.1. Classification (NCBI taxonomy): domain Eukaryota; kingdom Metazoa; phylum Chordata; class Mammalia; order Rodentia; family Muridae; genus Lophiomys; species Lophiomys imhausi. The sequence goes on from CAJQZJ010001034.1 coordinate 524,673, forward strand.
GAAGAAAGAAGAGAGGAAAACTATAGTCTTATAGAAGACAATCTTGGAGGCTAGGCAAAGTGCAAACCTCAGCTCTGAGCCTCAGCCTCCGTGTTAGCAAGTCTCCTTTGCGGGATCCTTAACCTTTAAGACTGAGTGGAAACATTAGAGGCACAGTGGTCAATGGGTGATAATCTAAGTACAATCCATGATGATCCGTTATTGAACAAATGGCAAACATCTAGAGAGGTAAAACAACTGAAGTCGTGACATCTAGAGACAAACAGCTCTTACAGGAAGGAGGCAAGGAACTAGAGTTGCAACTGACAGTCAGTAACTGACAGCTAAGCCCTAAAACCAAAACAAAAGAAAAAGAGGAGTTTGGGTTGCAATTTGGGACGGGGGCGGGGGGGGGGAGCAATAAAGCTGCATCCTGGATTCCTGGATTTGAAAACAGAAAGAAAGGTGGTTTGTGAATTCCTTTAGTAGTCGGGGCCAAACCTTAGGCAAAGCAGCCTAGATTCCAGATCTTAAAGTAGGAGGACTGACAAAAAGAAGGCAAAGTTCTGCCCATCCTCTCAGTGGAAGTGCTAAGATTGAGCATAAGAGAAAGGAGATTATTGGAGAGTTTGAAAGCAGGTTGTTCCTGAAGCTACAGAAGTAGTGTCTCTCCATACTTGCGGAGAGAGACAGATGCAAGCATTGCCAAACTTGATTTTTGGTGTTCTAAGAGCCTTGTGGGAAACAATACAGCTTGTCTGTGTTTAGATTTTCTTTAAAAGACAAACAATACCGTTATTCCATTGCTACTCACAACAAGATTTTCCTTACCAATGATTCTCAAGGCAAGGTTAACTCCATTTTGTGTGTGTGTGTGTTGCTGAGGATTGAATATGAGGGCTTTCACATGCTAGGCAAGCTCCCTACCAGTAAGCTACATTGTTTGCTCTAGAAAACTATTCTGACCTAGAAGGATAAATAAGGTAATTTTAAAAACTGAAAGTGATTTCTAACGGTTAATTTCCTGGCTCTGAGTTTGGGGGTAGACTTTTATTTTATTTACAGAAAATTGTATAAAAAATAAATAAAAGACTTAATGGAAGTGATTGGACAAAAATAGATAACCTCCTTTTTGAAGAAATGAAGCAATAAGGGTAGAAGGACAAAACATTGGGTAGATGCAGCCCTTCATTTGGAGTCATTCATTATGTGTGTGAACATGACTGATTCACCTACAAAGAAAAAGTGAGGTTTCTTCTTAACTAACCTTGTAATCCTATCCCACAAACTGTCTATAAAAGGAACGCTTAAGACATAAACACATCAAATAAGTAATACACTGTCTTTATTTATCTATGTTTCTTAGAATGCTTCTGTTCTTATAGGAAAACTTCTAAGTCAAATTTAAAAGTAGAACCTAGAGTTGGTTGTGTATTTTTAACCTATGTGTTCTCACAAAGGATGAGTTGGTGTGGGAGTTGAATTCCAAACTAGTGTGGATAAGACATAAGAGAAGGGTAAAGAAAAGAAACTCCAAAGTCTGAGCTATTGATTTTGATATTTCCATATTTATTTTTAAAGTGATTATTGATTATTTTTTAGATTTCCCAAATTTACTTTATAAATTATGAGAATATTTTTTAAAGAGAGAGAGAGAGAGAAAGGAATGAGGTAGACAGTAAGTATATCGAAGAAGAAAAGGAGAGAAGGAGGTAGAGAGGTAGAATAATTTTTCACATTGTATCTGTCCCTCAAAAGGTGATAGTGTTATCAAGAAATACGGAATAAATGAAACACAGTAGTCAATACAGTAAGGAAAAGGACCTGCTTAGCATAGTTGATGGAAGGAAAGATCATTGTAATACCAGTGCTTCATGGAAGAGATGAAATGTTAGTTTGCTTAGCCTTCAGCAATGATCAAGGTAAATGACTAAGGTAATTCCATACTGGGACAGGGAGGGAAGTATGAGCAAAAGCAAAGTGACATGACTTTGGAGTGCTCAGTTGAGGAATGAAAAAGAAGTGTTGAGTGAGTGGAAGAAATGTGTTGAGAAAAAGCAAGAAGAAAAGTGTTTTGTAGGCTAGATTATAGAGACCTGGAATGCAAAGCTAAACAGTTTAGATGTAATCTGCAGGGAGGTTCAAAACAGCATAAAGATTTATGCAGAGGCAACATGCAGGATGCCTTGAGGAGGTGGCTCAGAGTCATGGAAAGTGGAAGCAAGTTCCAGAGAAATATGGGCACAAAAGCCTTGCTTAGGAAGGTACACTGAGCTTAATGTTTGGATATTGTAGAAAATGGTTATTAAATTATTTACTGGTATTTACGTCATTGTTAATTGGTCTGCAGTGTTAATCCTTAACCTGCCATTATAAATGAGCACACAGACACCACATGTATTTTAACAAGCCTTGGCCTGAATTGAGCAATTCTTGGCCCATCTAAGCCAGCTCTTGTTTCTGTTCCCCAAATATGATCAAATATAATATGCATACGTCCCTTGGGTTGTTATTCCCTATGCTAGGCCAATGTTCCAGGCCACATGGAATGATGTTCTTTTCTCTCACCCATGGCGTGTGTCCTCCTGTCTGCTCTTTGTTTCACTGCTTCTCTTGGAGGCTCCTTCTACCATGAACCTCTCTGCTTCAGAAGCCCACACCTTAGTCCTGCCTACCTCTGACTTTGCCAATAACAGGCCTCAGGATTTATTCAACCAATCAGAGACAATGATTAGAAAACAAAGTAACAGACAAGAATTAATTAATTCATTCTTAAATTAATTAATTAAATATTAATTAATTGATATTTAGAATGCATAACATCACCCCATCAGGATATTTAAATTTTTTCTTGACAAATTAGAAAAATTTTTAATCACCTTTTTATTTGTCTTATAACTAATCTAACAATTTGAGTATTCCATCACTGAATTGTCATTTTAAGTATGTTTGTCCCAGTTTAGGGAGAGTAACAACAATGTTTTTATATCAACTAGTAGCAGAAAGATGAGCTAACCAAATGATTCCATTTTGGTCTTTTGAAAAATGTAATGTGAAAGGATAAGATCAAAACTTTGAGATCAGATTTGTCCATCCATAGCTTTTCTAGATGTTTGTGTACTTTTCCTCTGTTTTTACTCTCTGATCATTTACTATTCATTAGTATCAATACCAGAAAGTGACAGAAAAATAATATGGAGGATAGCATTTCAGAGTTTGAATGGATATTAGATATAATGCAATTTTCTCATTTTGTAAAGGAAACAGACTGCAAAGGTTATATGACTTGCTTCAGGTCATCTTATGAGACATGAGCAAATCTGCAACTTGATTGAAGTCAGTGAGATCCACAATGCATGGCTATATCTAATTTATCATCCCATCTCAGGTATTGTCCAACTCTCTGGCAGTTATAAATGTAGTGAATGATTGTGCCTCTAGCTAATAAGAAATGTGGGGATGATCTATAGATGCTAAAAACTATAGACTCTATATCATTATCAGGAAAAGAGACTCCACTTTATCTAAGCCTGAAGCATTGATCTTGCAATAATTTTTGAAGAGTTGAGAGGTCTGGAGAATGACATGACTTAGTGTTAATGTACAGCCTCAGAGAAGTGAAGCCTGGGCTTTTAAGAAGAGGGTCTCATTTACCTCAAGGACAAAGAAACTTTCCAGGTGCTTCTGGCTTCTTATGGTTTGGTAATAAAAAGCTGGTGGGGTCTTTGGTAATATTTTTAACTAAAATCAAATTGAGTCCTCTTATTCTTGAGGAATGCAATCCTCTTAAGTCATGATTTAATAAAGTATAATACTGTGTTGTATTAAATACTAACCCTGATTGCACAATAGAATCACTAGGGCTTTAAATGTTTCTGAGTGTAAGATTAAACATTGATGGTTTTAATCTATCAGAAGCTTGGTTTTTACTTGTCTTCTTGAGCTTCTTCCCTCTATTCCTTCTTCTTATCTTCTTTTGCATATCAAATTGTGGGAAGTTAAAAAAAAACAGTACACTGGAGCTTTAACAGGACATCATTAGAATCTGTTTACATCTTTAGTTCTAGGGAATTTGTTAAGAAGAGAACTAGGCACCTTATTGAATATATTAAGACATAAGTGAAAGAGTTAGCAAGCTTTGTGCATGTCTGTGTTCAAGGTCCAAACCAAATTGAAATATTCACCATAGGGAGGTTATACAGGTCCTCCCTTTGGTAGCCACACTCTCAATAGTATGACTGCTTTAACAGTAGATGTCAGTTGTCAGCTTGCAAAGAGAAGTTACAGGTGAAGGAAGGCATGCACAGGCAATCTGTGAGGGGGTGGCCCTCACTGGGACTGGCCAGGCAGTGCAGAAGTTTCTTGAAGTGCTAACTAATGTGTATCTTCACCAAACTAGGCAGATTTTTAAAACATTGGCATCATCTTTCCATGTATGATCCTGTGTGCTGTTCATGTGCAAATACAGATGATGACTTATTGTCCATGTACAAATACAGATGGTTATCTTTTTTAACATCAAATGTAGTTCATATTATTCCTGCTGTAATCTCTTAATACAATTCAAATATTGCTCACTAAGTACACAGAAAGCAGAGAACAGACGTTCGCAGATTCCCACACTTCCTGCAACCTGCATCTGATTATCTGTGTCATACTGATAAGGTACTTTTGTTCCAAATGCCCAAACATAACGCGAGTACAACATAAAGAATTCTATAGCTAACATGATTGAGAAGTTCAAAGGCTGAAGGTCATCGTAGGCCATTTGAGGCTATATATACATTAGTGTACATGTTGTAATTTTTTGTTACCTTAGAAAGGCCCTGAAGGTGGGCTTGAAGATTCAGTAAGAACATTCAATTTCTAGTCTTTACAAGAGTATGTTTCTCCATCCTACCATCACCAACTAACTGCAAAAGGGATTTGACATTGCCTCTTTAGTTTTACCATTTTTAGATGCCTTTTCCCATTAACATGTATTTTCTTTGCCTCAGTGTCCCCAATTTTTATTTTCTTTGATAGGTCCTTGAAGACTTATCCCTTGTGGATTCTTACATCAAGCTTTATAATATGCTTTGATGAACTGAAATTGTACCACATAGAAGGATGGTTCAATATCACATGAGATCTCTACTCTGTTTCACTTCAAAAGGAATATGAAATTACTCCTTGTATATTAAAGGTTATCATTTGTCAGAACATAACAGCTGAGTACAGTAGTATATTCAACTATGGCAAGGAGATATCTACTATCTTTAGATTACTGTGATGCAGTTTTTGTTCACATTTAGACTTTTATTTATTAAAGCAGTGCATTCTTAAACACATGTGAATTTTTTAATGTTATTAATGAGTACAATAAGTTGTTTTGTTTGCATATACATTCATTCATTCTGCAAAATGCTGCTGACACACTCACTCCTCACTGCTATAATTTGTGATCTTTTTGGACCTTGCAATTATTAGTCAAGAGCTATTTTCATGTTTTATCTCAATCTATGCCAAATGCATACCTTCCTACCTCCTAACAAAAACTGTGTTAGGAAAAAAGTGGGCTGAATGTGCATACTCAAATTAAGAGACAACTAAGATTTGACATTTTAAAATCCCAGTTTCTAAAACTCTAGGGATATCTGGTTTTTCTCATGTACTGATCTAAAATGAGCTTGTCTAATATTTCCTTGGCAGTGTAGTAATCAAACCAATGCTTTTCTGTTTCTTGGAATAGCTATACTGCTATCTGCTGGCCAAATGTAGCATTGCTTTAACAAGGGAGGGCTTTTTGGATTTTGTTTTTGGTTATTTTTTTTTTTCTGGGTTGGGTTTTTGTTGTTGTTTTTTTGCTTGCTTGTTAAAATATAATTAAATTTCTCCCCCTTGTCTTTTGTTGTGTGACACTATTCCTAGGGAAATATGAACATTTGTGTACTTACTTCAGATAAGAAGCTGATGATTGAGCAATGTACAGATATCAACTTGGTGAACCAATGAGTTTTTGTAGGCTTACTTACCAGAGTATGGGTGAGGTGTTACTTACAGGAGCAGAAATAGCACAAAGACAGCTGCATCAACAAAGCCCATTCCAGCATGGGTGACAACTGACAAAGCTAGGAAACCTGGAGCTCACTGCACAGCCTGCAGGTTGCATAATAGGTAGGACAGTGTACATGCTTCTCAAGTAGTTTAATTATAATGAGCCTTTCCCCAAGCAACTCAGCTACTCTCTGTTTCTTTCAGTCTGCTCAGATGGTCTCTACTTCTTCCAGGAAGCTGGGCTTTTATGAGAGTCTTCAAGGTAGACTGGTTTGTTTTAATCTTCCAGCAGTCCTTACTGTTTCTGTACATCCATGGGGATGGAGGGACTTGGTGAATCTGGTCAGTTTCAGGCTATTCCTGAAGCTATTTTGAGTTGTTTATTCTGGAGTTTAAGAAACTTCCCTTTAGGATGATATGTTTCACCTCCTCTTAGAAGATCCTGTTGTTTCACGTTCCTTTAAACATCCTATCTTAAAAAAGTCTGATCTTTTTCCTGCCTTTTACACTGAGTTTACTTTTAAGATGGAAGATTCCAAGCTCAAAAGAAACTACTGCACGGTTCCTTCTTCCAGTCCCTCCCATACCCCTTCCATTCATGCCGCCAAAATAAATGTATTGTATATGTATATGTGCAACATATAAATACAACTACTGAGTCCATTTAAGGTTATTTGTATGTAACCACATGGCACTAGACAATCAATTAAGGAACTCATTCCTGGGGAAGTCTCAGCAGTCATTAGTTGCCTGTAGTCCTTTGTCTATAGGTGGGGCCCCTGTGAGGTTTTCCCCTTTCACATGATCATGTTCATTGATGTTGTCAGTGTTTAGGTCTTGTCTAGGCAAACATATTGCTGTGGTATCATGGGTGAAGCCTCCCATTATTTTAGGAGGCATAATAGCATAGCATATTTTCTGGACTTCTGCCTTTTAGTAGCTTTCTGCTCCCTTTTCTGTCATGTACCCCATGACTTAGATGCAGGAACTGTGTAGTAGATGTATCAATTGGAGCTGGACAATTCGCTATGAGTTGTTCTATGCATTTTGACCACTTGCAATTTCTGTAATAGTCTTCCCTGGTTGCAAAGAGAAGATTCCTTGATGAGCAATGAGAGTTATATTTATCTGTGGGTAAAATGATAATTATTTAAAATACTGTTTGGAATCATATTGGTCTACTAAAGTAGACCTTAAGTACTGAAGTGCAATTAAATATATATTGGTTACTATCAAAGTATGAGTGTCACTGCTTTGCTGCACTTGTCATTGATGTAATTTATAGGCATAACAGCTGGGTAGGACTATTAGCTGCTACTATCACTTTTCAGTACTATTAAAGCTAATTTCATGAAGGAGGCTTTCAAGTCAAATCCAGCTCAGATTCTGAGTCCTGTGTCTGAAGCAGATGATTTCTTCAGAAAGAAGGACTTAACTTAAACCTCTGGGAGACAAGCCTATATTATTTTGGGAGTCTCTCTGACTCCAACTGACCAATAATTCAAAAGGGAATTTCTCATGCCCAGTATTGGAGTTTTGTTAGATACTCTATGGCTTTTGGGAGGAGCATCATCTAACTCAAATAGTACACCTTTATTTAAGATACATACATATGTGTGTGTACATACAAATATATATTTAATATATGTATATGCATATATATATACTTCTTTGTAATTTTAGTTAAATAAAAATGCTTCCTTATAGCTTTTTCAAACATCCTTAACATTATTTTTCTGTCTTTTCTCCCTTCCTTGTGTATTAACTTCTACCATACTCAGTCCCATTTTTCTATTTTTCAGTTCATATCACTTTTATCCTGATATTCCACTCTCTCATTCCATCTTCACTGTCCTTCATAGTACCATTTTACTTTCCCTGGTTTCTGTGGTTAATCCAGTTTGTACACTTACATCTGAAGATTTGTAGCTAGGAACCAGAGGTGAGAGAGAACATATGGCACCTGTATTTTTGGATCTGGGAAACAACAGACCTGATGGAGTGATGTTGTGTGTTCTAAATGTTAATTAATGGTCCTAGATGCCTGCTTGCTGTCTGTTACTTTGTCTCTGATTGGTTGAATAAATGCTGAGGCCTAAGATTGGGCAAAAACAGAGGTAGGCAGGACTAAGGTGGGCTTCTGAAACAGATTCGTGGATAGAAGATGCCTCTGATAGAGTAGAAGGAGAAAGAAGCCTCCAGAAGAAGAGGAAGAAGCCAAGAGCAGGAATAAGGACACATGCCATGCGTTAGAGAAAAGAACGTCACTCCATGTGGACTAGAACGTCAGCAGAACATGGAGAATAGCAGCTTAGGGGATGTATGTATATTATACAGGGCATTATTCAAGGATAGAATTAAGAGCTAGCTTAGATGGGCTAAGATTGGACAATCCAGGCCAAGGCTTGTTAAAATCCATCAGGTGTCTGTGCATTCATTTATAATGGTAGGTTAAGGATTAACAACTGCCAACTCAATTAACCATAATCTAAAAACTGATTAATAATCTAACTAACCATTTTCTACACAGACCTACAAATGTCATAGTTTGATTTTTTTCTTTATAGCTGAATTGTATTTCACAGTATATATGTTGCATATTTTTGTTATCCATTCCTCAGTTTGAGGACATTTAGATCATTTACATTTCTAACTATTCTGAAAATCAATGTGGAACATGCTTAAAAATAAAAAAAAATAAATACCACTCTTTCATCTTTGACTTTACATCTTACTCCACAGAAACTTGTTCAACCATGTTCATTGCCTCATTTTTTTTTTATAACAAAGAGTGATTTTTTTTTTTTTTTAGGCAAATTGCTATGTCTCTTTCTAGAACAACTGTGTGGAGTAATTGAAGATGTGCTATATATTTTGGTACATTAAGGACTTGCTTTTGTGGACATTGTTTCTAGAGATCATTCATTGTCTTTTGGTGGATTGTCTGATTAGGGGGTCATACAAGTTATAGATGGAATGTGATAGGCAGGCAGGTGTCCATTTGTCCTTCCTTGAAATGGTCACCATAATAGCTTATATCTGATTTGCATTTTGTTAAGCAACATAAACAGATTTTTAAAAAGCCATTAAGACAAAATAAACTTAGCTGTATTGAACCAATCAATATTCCTATGAGTGATGTGAAAATGAAGCTTTGGTCATTATTTCTTCATTAGAAGGAAATACAAGCAAACAAAACCCAAATCTTGATGGTTCCTTCTGACTAGAGGGTTCAGTTCATGCTCTCACCTTGACATTCTAAGTTTTCTATTACTTTTCAGGAACTTATTTCTCAACATTAGTTTTGTAACTACTCAATGTGAATTTTTCAAATCTAATTAAAGCTGTCACTTGCATCCTAAAGCACCTTGGCATTGTCATTACAAGGATTTCACTCTTGCTTTGCTCCTGCAATATTCTGGCTTCCTGTCTATTTCTATTGAAACATATTTTCATCCTTTTATTTTAAATATTTATTTGATGAATGATTGTATATCTTTAAAGTGTCCAATGTGATAATGTTTTAAGTAGTGATGATCACCATGATAAAATGAACATTTCAATTATTATCTCCAGAACTTGTTCCATAGATGAAAGTTTATTCCATTTATCAGTATCTCTCATTATTCTATCTTTAATTTAAAATTCCAATAAAATTAGCTTTCAAAATTTAATTCAAATAAAACTTCTTCTGGTTTGTCCAACTGATTGTCAAGACCCACTTTTAAGATCCTTCTACACATAGTTACTTACAGACAGTTTAGGCACATATGTAATCCATGATCAATCACACTGTTATTGTTTTGGATGTGAAAGAAATATTAGAGAAAGAGCAAGAAAGGCTAATACTGGAACAAAACCGAAAGTGTTAAGAAGGCTTGCTTGGAAAAGTTGTAGAAAGAAGAAAGTTAATGTTACCCTTTTCTGAATAGCTTCTGGGAAAAGTTATAACTTTACGTGGCTGCAACTCATGCATTTCCAAACAAGAGATGGAGATTCTGGGAAGGAAATGTACCATATCTCATTAATAAACTAATTGTTTTGCCTATCTCTAAGCATGGCATAAGGTGAACTCACCTTCTTAGGAGTGGCCCTTTAGAGAAAGCGATTAAACCAGGCCAGCTGGAGTATTAGTCACCATCCAGGACAGAATCCAGTCTCTTTACCAGGAACTTTTCTATTCTGTTGTTGTTACAATGACCCCTTGTAGAGACCATGGAAGTAGATGGAGGACTCATGCTATAGAATACGAGGATCTGTAGGACAAATAATTGATGCTTTTTTATATGAGTTAGAGTAAACGTACTTCTAATATTGGAAATACTAATAATAAAATAGTAAGATCATAAGGGCTTGAGAGATGCCTCAGCAGTTAAAAATATTGCCATACAAGTATGAAGACTGGAGTTCAGACTAGAGAAACACCAGGTTGACATGTTAGGTTGTCTGTAATTTTAGCCTGTGAAGTTAGACATAGGATACCCCTGGAGCACAATGGCTAGCAAGACTAACATATAGTCAGTAAACTCTGGGTTTAGGATACCCTGACTCAGTGAATAAGGTAGAAGAGCATTAGAAGATGATTTTTGACATCAGTTTCAGTCCCTCACTTACATGAGCATTCATGCATGTATACACCCCCACATGTGTGCCCACATACATGTAAAACATGGATATACACACGACACCATGCTCATATGAAACATGAGATAAAAGAGAAATAAAAAAGACATTTAATGTAACTATAAATTTAAATATTTGGTCTGTGGAGCATTTGTGTTTAGATAAAGCCCTTTATGTATTTCATTCCTACAGTTCTACATTTGCTTTCATTTTCTCCTCATTCTATTACCCATGTTATGGTGTCAAAAACCAGGAGCAACCATCAAAATGTTACAAGGTAAAAATTTAGTTTTGCAGTTTGTCCAAATTTGCAGTCTCCTACAAGTAGGCGAGAGAGAAGCATACTAGACCATAATCAGGGAAACCTTTTTATAAATAAGTGAGCAAATGATTACAAAAGTGGAATTTTGCAGTTATTTTTGTGATCATGGGAAAGGTACATGTTATGGGTTTATGCTTAGACAGTTCCTGTAACACATCATGAAACAACAATTTACAATATACAAACCACAATATTATAGAGAAAGAACAAGTCAACAAAACAAAACAAGTTGATATTTAGCTGCAGATATGATTAGGGAGGAGAAAAGGAGAAAAACAGTATAGGAAAAATATAGAAATAAATCAATTTCTAACATTATGTTTAACTAGGAAAAGAAAAATTGAAATCAATTGTCCCTAACAACCCCCCCCTACTTTGACACCTTGTCTGTCTGTGTGATGGGTATGCTCCTTAAATCCTCATGTAGGGTTTGTTTTTCCTCTGAGATTTTTCTTATTTCATTCCTCTGATTTTTCTCTCAGCTTACCATTTCCTCAACAGATTCTCCTAAAAGATATGTTACCATCACAAAGAGAAGAGTTTTGCTCTGATGGCTTAATTTTTTAACAATATTCTAACAAATTCAGGGTAGAACTTATTTATTTATTATTATTATTATTATTACTACTATTATCATTATTGGGGTTTTTTTTTTGAGACAAGGTTTCTCTGTGTAACAGCCATGGCTGTTCCAGAATCCCAGCACTCGGGAGGCAGAGGCAGGCACATCTTTGTGAGTTCAAGGCGAGCCTGGTCTACAAAGTGTGTCCAAGGCAGGGCCACACAGGGAGCCCTTGTCTGGAAAAAATTAAAAGGAACCAGAACTCACTTGTAGATTAGGCTGGCTGCAAAACTCCCAGAGACCTACCTGGTTCTGACTCCTAAATACAAAGATTAATGGTTTGCACCACCACACCTGGCTAGATTTTTTTTAAAATAGAAAACACACCATCTTTGAAATAAGATAGATCCGCATTTAAATCCAAGTTCTATCATTTATCATTTTTGTTCTCTTCGGTGAAATGTTCAGATTAGGTATGAGCACTTACAGTGTTTTACAGCACACAGACTTTGGAGTGGCAACAGATAGAAGAACATACTTTGGTTCCTTTGCCCTGGATTTTCTATAATCTTTTTCTGAGATGACAGTAATAATTATCTATTGGATATGCTCTGTATGACTCTCACAGTGCTTAAGTTTTTATACACACTAATAATCCTTGAACTGATAAAAGTTTTAATATTATTCTATCATTTCTCATAATTACATGCAAATATTTAATTTAAAGAACATTGTATAAGATCACAAAACCCAAAAGTATTATGCAGGAATTTGATCTTCAGCCTGTTGACTGTGAGTTCTTAGTCACTTTATATATAGTGAGTCTCTTTAGAAATTTGTAGTGAGAATTCACAAACTGGGCATATTCTACATTTAGAAATGTATGAATGTGTGTATTTTTCAAGTGGACATTCAGATTATGTGTTAAAAATTTGTGATTAAACATTGAGCAAAATACATTTTTTTCTCCTCCCCTCTTTTGGATTGATTTTTCCATTCTGAGTCTTTACAGCCAATTAGTCAAGAAGCCCTATGAATGTGAATTTTATGTGCTATTTTGACCAACACTTTAAATTTGCTTGGTCTAGATTATCAAGAAGGCCACCAATTTTCTTGAGGCTCTCATTCTTCCTGTTGGATTCCCTACATGGGAAGAGTGTTGCCCTTATAGCAGCTTTCTCTGTAGAGTCAGCTTGACCTTTTCCAGATATCAGTGAAAAGGCATTTGCTTCTTTCTTCAATTTTCACTAAAAAATGCAGCTAAGAACCCAATAACATGGCATTCTCTGTTTGCTCTTTCTTTTCTTCATCATTATTTTCAATTTAGTTTGGCTTCCCTCAAAGATACATGCAACATAAAAACATAATTTTAAATAAGTTTTGTTACAAAACTTAAACACTTCTTGGCATATACCTATCCCCTCATAGCCAAGTTCTACAATCAGTTTTATCTGATTCCTTCAATATTCACATCTATATTTAAATTTTATAATTTTGCTTTTTATATATTTTTTCTTATTTCTCATATTTTTATTTTTCTAGCTACAGTGACTTCCCATTCTTTAATTTTTCTGCTGTTTTATTCTGATTTCCAAGTATGGAATTCAAATCTATATATTCATCATTTCCTATCCTCTAATCTGTTTAATATAGTTACATCAAAGCCTTGGTGAAATAGCCAACATTTACACTACTGAGATGATTTTTAATTAATTTTAAAGTTAAACTGTATGATTGGCTGTGATTACTTGTTCTGTTATATATTTGTTTTCCTATGATTAATTGTGTAATATTTTTGTTTGATTTTTTTTAAATGTACATTCTGGCCACAAACTTTTCTGCAGTGGTTTAAATACCATCAAACAAGATAGTAGCAAGTCCTCCTGGAGTATCAATCAGACTTGTTCCCACCTCTCTGGTTCTGTTCTTCTTGTGGCCAACTAGGCCTTATATCTCCCTTCACACCTTTCTTGGTTTAGTTCCTCTGATTTCTAACTATCATGGCTTCTTTTCTATTGGATTCTTAACCTTTCGTTATTGGAAAACTCTTATCCTAGTAGCTTTGATAGAAAATGTACATTCGAGGTAAAATATTGGTAACAATTGAACATGTGAAAGTTGTAAAACACATTTTCTGTAAGTTAATGGTTTGAGTGATAATATAAAAATATACATCATTTCCTCCTCAAAATTTCAAGAAATATTTTATAGTCTTCTGTGATTAAGAATTCTTAATTTATCTTGAATGCGTTTTTTTTTTTTTTCCTTATTTTGGTTTGCATTTCATGGCTTCCTTAAATTTTTCTATTTGTCTTAAACTTGTCATAGGTGTTAGTGTTTATTCACCATGCTGAGCCTTCAGTGGACCCTTTCAAACTAGAAACACACCATTAAATGTTGGTGAGACCTTCTCTCCCTTTTTCCATACTTCTTTCCTCCCTTCTTCCTTCTTTCCAAACAGCTCACTATTTAGGTACTGATCTTCCTAACATGATCTTGTCTACTTTTCAGCACAATATCTACCTCCCTTAATTTTCTTTTACTCCTTGATTTTTCTTAATTTTATTTTTCAAAACTTTTATTGAGTTGCAATTTATATTATATTATTTTGTTGTGTGTGTTGTATTCTTGCCTCTCTTCATGATTAATGATTTTTTTTCCTTTCTGATAATATGGCTTTGTTTTTTAATTTTTCTTCTACTGGTTGTTAGTGTTTTTGCTGATGTTTTTCTGCCTCCAGAACTTCCTCTTTTTGTGATCTTCCTGTTGGTCTTTCCGATAGAATGGGAAGGTGTCCAGGACACCCACAACTCCAAAGCCAGGGAACCACACAGCTCTGACTTAGGACAGGGTCAAAAGGGAAGGGTATCTTGAGACACAGGAGCTCAGGAACCACATAGCTAGGAAAGGATGCCTCCCCAACAGAGACATTGCAGCTCACAGGGAGGATTTCCCCAACCCCAGCTGAGCTGAAATGCTCAGGAGCTAAGACCCACTCCTGTTTTGCTTCTTCTGAGTTTCTTGGCTTTTTTCCATGAGAGAGTCACAAAGTCACTTAAAGATTTATTAAAGGGACAAATCCAGGAGAGGAGGGATGAATCCAGAAGTGGCTCCCTTTGTTCTCAGGAGAAGACATCAGAGAGCTGGACAAACACCACATTTATATAGGAGTTTTTTGGGGCAGATCTTTCTAGGGCAGAGATTTCCTGAGTGAGGATTGATGGAATTTCAAATCCTGAGCTTGGGGGAGCTTTAGGGGTTAGTGGGATTTTGTTCGGGCTTTTTACTTAAAGTTAACATAAATCGGGGAGGGGGCCCACTGGGGGACTGGAGATGGCCTTTGTGACAGTTATAGGTTGAAACTGTCATTATGACACTTAAAGAGCTGTAAGGGAGGAGCCTATTAACTCATGTCATGGGGGCTTTTCAAAACAGACTTGAACTCTAAGCTAAACAAAACAACTTTCCTTAACTGAACTATGAATTTATACTAAGGGATCAGATTCCTGGTTCTGGTCTCTGCTGGAAGTGCCAAATCATGTGAAGTTCCCTGCTTTGGAAGAATGGCTAGTTTATACGTTGTTGCCACAGAGTTGGTGATGGTGCTCACAGACTAGCTACAGTTGGACACACCTCCCTCCCCCTGAGTTCCTTGTCAGCAGCAGCCATAACTGAAGCCTCAGGTGCTGCTGCTTTCTCTGTGGCTTTAACTTCCCAGTTTCTTCGGTGTCTAACAACAGGTCCCAGAGCTGTGGAGATTTACCCTCAGCCACTCTGGAGTCCTGAGGTGTTGGTATCTGGAGGTGTAGCGTGGCCAGCAGTACAGCTTGAAGATCCGGAGCACCCCTTCAGGGACCACAGGGGATGGTATCCAGGGAAAGATGTAAGGGGACTTAAAGCAGTTGGGCCTGGCTGCCCGAGCTCCTCAAGTTGGGGCCTGGACATTTTCCTGCAAAGTATACAAAGTTTACAAAGTACACAAAGTTAACAAAGGGAGTCAATCTATGGAAAGGAAGATTCTCCCTAAACTTTAGTCTTGTGAATAGACTATACTTCCTGCAAGAGCAATCACCCCTTCCAGGGTAAGGAAGAAGCCCCTTCTCTAGCAGTCAGGTTATCTTTCTTTGTCTTTGGGCCTTTTATGTGTGGTATATAGCTTTGTTGTGGTGGTAGTTTCTAACATCACGTGTTAGTATTTGTTTTGCATGGGTGGGAAGGTATCCTGGGACTCCTAGCCCAGGTACTACACAGCTCTGAGGGGAGAAGGTTATCCCCAGTGTAACAGCTATGAGGAAGGTATCCTGGGACTTGTGAGCCCAGGAACCACACAGCTCTTTTAGGTGGAACAATGTCCCAGTGGAAGGGTATCCTGAGGCACAAGAGCCCAGGAACCACATAGCTCTGAGAGGATACTTCCTTAGCAGAGATGTTGCAGATCACAGGAGAGAGTATCCTCAACCCCAGCTAAGCTGTGGAAGATTGGAGCCTGAGCCCCATTCCTTCTTTGCTTTTTCTCTTCCATTCACTGTCTCAGCAGGCAGCAAATATACAAAAGATTTATTGGAGGGTCAGGGTGAGGAGACAAATCCAGGGTGTGGCTGCCCCTGCACCCTGGAGAGGATAAAGTGCATGGCTTATATAGGGTTTCTTGGGGGCAGAGCTTACTAGGGCAGGGATTTTCATAGTGAGGATTGGTGGAAATTCAAATCCTGAGCTTGGAGAGCTCAGGGATTGGTGGGCTTTCCTGTGATGGGATTGGTAGGTTTCCTGCTCAGGTATTGGTGGGCATTTTTTTCAGACTTTTCACCTTAAATTAGCATAATTTGATATGAGTCCTATTGAGGGGCTGGAGATGCCTTTTGTGACAGTTACGGAGGCTGGAAATGTTATAACACAGAGGTCTGGGGGAAGGGCTGGGTTGTTGGAGCTCCTCAGGCAGGGGTCTGGCTACTTTCCTGCCTTGAGGGTTTACAGAGTTTGCAAAGTTTCCAAGATTACAACTGGAGTCCGTGGCAGGGAAGTCTTTTCTGGCCCTAAGAATAGCTGACAGAGACTGGAGAGAAGGCGCTGTCTTTGTGGACAGCTTCTTTGACTGGAGTATGCTGAGACAAGATAGCTCCTGAGTAGGCAGTGCACCATTCTCACAGGAGTGTCAGGAGTCGCTCTTTTGACTGCTCCAAGGCACAGGCTGGGGTGAGAAAGACTGTGCTGACAGTTCTGGTAGCACACTGCTTACAATTTTCATGGTGGGCTGCTCAGGGACTGTACTGACACTTCTGGAGGAGGTGGCAGCAGTCCACCTTGATCAATAGCTGATGCGGCTGCTTTGGGACTACAAATTGCCTTCTCTGAGACTATCAGTTTGAAGTGAAGGAAGTGCCAGGAGCCATTCGAAAGTAGGCTCTAAGATGGCTAGTTTTAATTGTCAACTTGATGTAATCTTGAATTATTTGGATGTAGAGTTTGAGGGATTGGCAATATTGGGTTGGCCTATGAGGACTGACTTAATTTAATTGGTGTGAAGTGATCCAGCCCACTGTGGGTGACACCAGTCCCTAAACAGGAGCTCCTGAATTGTGTAGGAGTAGAGAAATTCAGCAGTGCATAAGCAAGCAAGCAATATATGTGCACATATTTTCCTCTGTTCTTAACTGTTGATGTGATAGGACTAGTTGCTTTAAGCTCCCATCACTGCGACGACTTCCCCTAAGTTGATTTCCATGGATAATTATTACACTAGCAAAAATGAAATTATTGCAGGCTCCACTTGTCTGTGTAAGTCATTATGAGTAAGTAATCGCAATCCAAGCAGTTACATTGAAGAATTTTGTTTTTTGTTTTTTACTTTTAGGCTTTTTTTTTTTTTTGTCTCTACATTACTCATTCTTCCAGACTCCTTCACTAGTTTCAGGAAATCCAGCTAAAATAAACCATCAATCCCTTAAGTCACATCTGTTACAGTATATAATCACAGCAGTGAGAAGGAACCAAAGACAGTTACGAAGTTAGTACTTTAGAACTTAATATTTTTTCAATGATGAAATTTACGTATATTCATTATGAAACCTGAATTTTAGTGAGGTTAAATTATTCATAGTAATCCACATGATAAACACCAAAAGCAGTATTTTCAATTGAATGGATACTATTAACTATGAGGCTGTACCACATTTGATTAAGCTAAACAAATTTCTGCAACAAAAGAGCCATGTAATTGATAATTATAGGTAAACATGTATGATTATAAAATTTCATCTCAATTATTATCTTATTGATATTTAAATTTCAAGTTTATTCTAGTATCAACCAGCATTTTCTTTGAAATAGTTAAATTAAAGTACTTCTATAAGCATCTACTGTGTGCCAGACTCTGTAGTAAGAATCTGTCAATCATTGATGGATGAATGAGAATTGGGATCAGAAATTTCTGATGTTATTTTGAGTTTAGGTTTTTTTTTGAGACATTTTTAAATTGTTTTCTCCTTAAAAGAATGGTTCTTAAAGGGTTAGAATGTAATATGTTTCTTATTGTTTTGTATCTTTTAACTGTGACAATGTGAAACAATTTGTTTTTATCACCTCCATCCTACAAATTCAGGATTGTTGGAGGAAGGTCTAATACATTGATTTCAGAGGCTGATTTCAGTGCTAGAGATCTGGTTACTGCACTTACTGAGACACTCTTAGATTGTTTAATAAAAGTCACTGATGGCCAATTAGCAGGGCAGAAAGAGTATAGAAAGGTGGGACTTCCTGGTACTGAGAAAAGAACCCTGGGTATTAAACAGAATAATCTCTCTTTCTGTCAGGAGACACAGAGGCAAACAGATGTGTCTGGGAGTTCTGAAAGGTACAGCAAGCCGCATGACTGATTGAGATCTTGCTTAGAGGTTGCAAGAAGATTCCTGGAGTAATGATTCATTTAGAGATTCCTAGTTACTGCTTCTCTGTGCTTATCACAACCTCCAGGGCATAAGGAAGACTTCCAAATAGGACCAGATAATTTTTTTTTAAAAGCAGAAGGGATAGTAAGTTAAGTTTTAATTTTTTTTTAGGAATTAAAAGGATGTTCTAGGCCTAAGAAGATGTTTTTAAGTTAGTAGTGAAAGTTAGGACAGAAACTGAGTTAGGTATAGAATTTTAAGCTCATCGAGATAGATATATAATATAATATTATTATCTGTTGCTAAATATATATGGACTGGACATTGGGAATATATATTATATCTTATAATTTTATTGCTGCCTAACTGTTCTTATTGTTTTGTATTGTATTTATTGGTATAAGAAAAAGAGCCTTTGCCAGGCCTGGTGGCACATGCCTTTAATCCCAGCACTCAGGAGGCAGAGACAGGCAGATCTTTGTGAGTTCAAGGCCACCATGGTCTACAAAGTGAGTCCAGGACAGTCAAGGATACACAGAGAAACCTTGTCTAGATAAACCTAAAGAAAAAGAGCCTTTTATTGGACTAAAAGGGGGAGCTGTTTGGAGGAAAAGGATACTCCTTAAATTTAAAAATAAAGCACATAGGAGTGTGAGGGGGAAGAGGGTTGAGGGGGGAACCAAGAGGTGGAGGAGGAGAGGAATGTGATTGAGCTGTAACTTGAAGAAATAAATAAATGTTGGAAAATAAATGAATGAATGAATAAATAAATAAATACTCTAAAAAAGACACAGGCATAATTTTCTTGGGAAAAGATGTAAAATGAATCATAATGCAGAAAATCCCCAAGAGTACAACATGCTGAGACCAAAACCTTAAAGTGTGAGACAGAATAACAACAAATGGCATTCATTTCAGATTTGGTAGAACTGTGTCAAAAAGCTGTGCTGGCTTCATGACTTTTGCAGTTTCCAGTAGATATGGCTGTGCCAAAGGAAGAAAGATAAAAACAACCAGACCAGGAACCAGAACACCTCCAGCACTTCTGTCTCCTACCAGGACAAAACTATGAACACTTCTGGCCTTGGATTCTGACAAAAATCAAGGTCCCTGTTCCTAAACTGCCTGACAAGCTTTTTTCTCCTGTTCTCACCATTAACATAAGAATGACTTACTCCAATATCCCCAATTTCTAATGAATATTTTACTCACAAATCAATGTTTAGGTACGGTTACCTTAGGTCTGTGGTTATTACTTTAGATGTATCTGCTGTGGTGACCATATAAACACCAGAAGCCTGAGTTCCTGATCTGGATATTCTGGAAAGCTTCATTCATGATTGATTATGTCAGACAGCCAGAACTGAGAAGTTCTGAGTAGCAGCATAAACCTGACTGCTTTGGTTTTTGGTTTGGTTTTTGAAGTACTGAAGATTTATGTGAAGGTGGAAATAGGTATAGTGTCCAAGTCAGATGACAAAAGTAGGAGTTGGGATTGAAGTTCAAAATAAAAAATGGGAAATGAAATTAATGATGAAAAGTCGAATGAAAAGAGTAGTTAATTTTCTATTGCTATGACAAAACACTATGACCAAGGGAACATATTAAAGAAAGCAGTTAGTAAACCATAAACTGATTTCAGAAGGCTAAATTGCTTGAAGATGGAGCAAAGACGTAGTGATAGGAACAACTGAGAGCTCACATTTTGATTCTTAAGCAAGAGGCAGAGAAAGCCCCACTGGAAATGGTACAGGTATTTTGAAACTCCAAAGCCTGACCTCTGTGACACACCTTCTCCAAAGATGCCATACCTCAGAATCCTTCCAAGCAGATCCACTGACTGGGATCAAGTATTCAAGCACATGAGCCTATAGGGGTCATTCTCATTCAAACCAACAGAAAATTTGTGCTGAAAATGCTACTGAACTTGTTAGGGCAGATCATGGCAATCCTGATAAATTTTGTTGTCTACCCACACCTAAGAAGCCAATTATGTGACAGAAAAATTAGGTTTATTCAATATGGTCACACTGAGAAGATTAACAAAATAGTCCAGTGGACCCCTCTCCTGACCCCACCTCCAGATTATCTTAGAGGTTCTAGTGTAAAGTTTAGGTTTAAATAGAAGAAAAGAAATATGCATAATTAAGCATCATCATCTTTTTCCAGGTCCTCCCTATAAAGTAGTCTGACAAGCTGTCAGAACTGTGTGAAATCTATTTCCAGGAGACAAGTTCCCCAAATAACTTGTATCAACTTCATAGCTCTAGCATGAGTTTCTTGGAGAAATTCCAATGTAGGGGTCCTATAGTTTGAATAGTCTGAAAGCCAGAAAGAAAGGTGCAAGTGTTTCTGTAGAATATCTTTATTCCTGCCATGATAGTGAAAAGAATGTAAGGAAGAACATATACATACATATATATATGCACATACACATACTTATATATCAAATGACTGGAAGCAATAATTTTACATGTCTGTTTTAAATAATTCGAGGCCAATTTTGTTCATAAATTAAGTGATGAATGTAAACATTTTAAAAATTTTCAAGTAGCTAGCTTAAAAACCTAAAAAACAAAAGCATGTTTTATTTTTATTTATTATTGTTATTAATTATTAATTGGAGGCAAGATGTCATATATCAGTTTCCTTAAGATGAAAACATTATTCAGCAGGGACACTTCTTAAGGCAGAGGTACATAACTCAAACAATTTCAGGAAGTCTCTGAAACTGACCAGATTCATCAAAACCCAATCTGAAAATAAGATTCTAAGACTAAACCAGCTGCCTGTACAAAGAAGAGACAAGCTTATTCCTGTAAGTCAATCTAATAAAACATGTGGTTCACAAAGTTAGATTTTGGTGATATTCATATTTTATTCTCTCCTTTGTTCCCTATCTGGGCTTGAGTAAACATATGTATATCATTTCCCCACGTAAAATATTTTCATATAATACAGGGTATCACACCATAGCCCAGGATGGACTGAAGCACACAATAATTCTTTTGTTTCACTCAGACTTCCAAATCCTGGAATTTCAGGTGGGAGCCAACATACATGGCTAAGAGTTATTGTTAATCTCACAATGTGAGGAGAAAGACCACTGACCCAAATCATCAAGGCCAAATAAGTTAGAGCAAGCTTATTTTATTTATTATGTACACGGGATGGCTCTCCCTAAATGCAGGGTCCAAGAGATCAGCATTGAACATGGGGAAGATAAGGGTTTTTATAGTTCAGGAGTAGGGAGTTCCCAATAGAGTATACGACAGACAAATAGGCAGGGCTACAGATGCGTAACCTAAGAAGAACAAATTGGTCATAACAACCACCTGAAACAAAGACATTTTATCAAGGGTTCATAACAAGGTAGTCAGAACAACGTAGTCATAACAAGCTTTTAAAACAAAGGCATGGGTAATTTTTTTGGAACAGGTGGTACAGAACCATTTATAGTTAGGATTACAGGTGGGGTATAGCCCAATCCTTGAGGAACATAACTAATCATAAACAAGAATGAACCTGGTTTGTTTTTACTGTAAGATGGCTTTTAAGTCTAAGATGGAGGCAGGTTCGTTTATCATTAGTTTTAATAATATATATTATTAAAATATCACTTTAGAACTTAATAAATACCAAAATTGCATAACAAAATATTGTTTTAAATCCATGGATAAGTGATCAGCAGAACATTAGGAGTACACAGTCACAGGTAGGAATTCAATTTTTTTTTTCTGTGGGGCAATTTCAGTGACCCAAATCTTTAGGAGGTATTTTTGAGTAAGAATCTGTGGTTGAAGCAAACAGTATAGAACAGATGATTAGAGAAGACAGTTTAAGTAATCAAAAAGTCAAATAAAAAATACCAGTGATTCTTGATTATTTATAATTATACAGGTAATAAATTTTCTTATTTAGTATTTGCAGGATTCCTGTGAGGCAGGTGATCCCACAGTATATAGCAATTCTGGTGAATGGTGGACACCTCTGGGCATCCACAGTGTGGTGTTAAGACTGATGCTATTACCTCCACTTTACAGATGCAGACATGAGGCTACTCTTCTGTTACACAGCTGTCTGCTTCCCTCATTGATTGTTTATGATTTAAATTGTTGTTTTCCAATTTACAGGATGAGGGGAAAAGTAGAAATCTGATTTCATACAAAGCTGGTAATGCTTAAAATTGCTACATTGCCCCAAAGTATAAATAATTGCTAAGCCTAACTAGTTATTGATAAGTTGTCAGAACTATCACCACCTCAAACTTTAAACAAGCAAGAAACACTTAAATGAAGTAAAGCAAATGTTTCTATTTTTAAGGGCAGAATTGTTTTCTGTTGTGCTCAGTTTAAACCTGGGGTAAGTAGATGGTTGATACCAAATAAACCACCACACAATTGGAAAGAGTAATGTGAGGCTTTAAGGTAGAGTTTGGGGAGTGTTGAAAATTTTAAAGTTATTTTGGTGTCAATACTCTGTATTTTTATTTGTAAGGAGTTTTCAACTCTAGAGATAAAATAATGAGACTCCCTGAGATAAATTTTTTCTATCAAGAGACATGCTGTGTAATTTGTTTAGTGGACTCATTGCCACTGAACAGGTTCCAAAGGACCAAAGTGTTCTCTCATGGTACACTTTGTTTTCCTGAGTTATACAACTAGTGAACTTTCCCAAGTCATCCTAGAAAACAGTGAGAACAGGTAAGTGTGTGTGTTGGCTTGAAGGAAAATGGCACAAATAGGTGTTTAAATGATTAGCCTTTAGTTAGGAGAACTGCTTAGGAAGTAATAGAAGGTATGGCCTTGTTGGAGTAGGTGTGGCTTTGTTGTAGGAAATTGTCACTGGGAGTAGGCTTTGAGGTTTCAATACCCCATGCTAGGCCCTGTTTGGGCTCTCTCTCTCTCTCTTTTTGCCTGTAACATTTGGATCACCTAAGTTCTCAGCCATTTCTCCTGCACCATACCTGCTGCTGCTCCCCCAAACAATAACCATCCAGAAACATACCTGCCTTCTCCTCACCAAAATAGACATAAACTAGCCCTTTGAAACTGTATGCAAGTCCTCAATTTAATGTTTCTTTTTATAAATTGCCTTGGTTTTGGTGTCTCCTCACAGCAATAAAACACTAATTATGTATCTCCATCTTAAAGACTATGGAACTTAGAGAAATGCAGTGAAATATAAACTACTTAAAAACTCCCAGGGAGATAAGGAATGATGATTTCCTCTGATTCTGTCATTTATAGTAGTTCTTAATGGTTTTAAACCAATGTATATTCTTTATCTATCTTGATATAATAGTATATCAATCATGTCACCCACAGTAAATAATTCATTGGTTCAAACACTCAATTTTTCCTGGGCTAATACATGCCACTGGTTAATGACTGGTCTGTTTCTTGAGATACAGAATCCAAATGTGTGAATGATGCCAAGAATGGCAAGTTTGTAGCATATATTACAAATAGTAATAACATGTTAGTAAAATGTGCTATGCCACACATACTAAAGGATAAATCACAGTACCTGGAATGCAGCAATGGCTGCATGGTTCAATGAAAGATTTTTCTCTTTTTATTTTTTAATCTAATAGAGGATATAGATGTTGGAGAAAGGTCTTATGCATGGTTTTCAAATGTTGATTTCAATGCTCTGAGATCTGGTTACCTCTCTATCTGGAGCATTTTCTGATTGGTTAATTAAAGTTGCTAAGGGCCAACTAGGCAGGCAGAGAGAGAATAAGAAGGCAGGAGTTCCAGGGAGAAGGAAAGAGGGAACCCTGGGAAGAGAGAAAGGAAGCTTTCTTTCTCCAGGAGAAATGGAGGAAGACAGACCTGTCTGTGGGCTTGGAAGGTACAGCAAGCCATGTGGCTTGTTGGGACTAGGTGGTTGGGTTGACTTAGGGGAGCTAGTTGAGAGTCTGCCCTGCTAAGGCCTAAGCTTTGGAACATTAAAAAGTCTTGATGTATTTATTTCATGGACATAAAGGCCTGGATCTCAGTTTTTTTCACCTGGAGACATAAGCCTCTCAGACCTCTCGCCAGGCCTTTTACATCCTATAGACAAATGTAGAAAAAAAATAAACACATAATCCATACTAATATAAGGAGGTCTAGCTTGGACTAAAGATTTTTTATTTAATTGTTGTTACTACATGTTAATCTGCAAGCTCCATGAGGGCGGAATCCTGTTCTTGCTTTTCCCAGTAATATTGTGAGCATATATAACCCATCACGGGGTCTAGATGATAATTAGATGATTGGGAATATATGTTATGCTAATAGAGTCTTCCTTTACAGTATACCAGTTATGTATGTATTGTTCTGTCTCTGCCTTGGAAATACAAGGAGGGTAAGAGAGGCTACAAAAACTTGGAAAGCATTGAGCAGTGGACGTAATGTTTTTCATACATGAAACAGGGTGCAAAGTTTAGAATATCATCCAATGTGAAGTGATATTGAGTATACCAATTCAACCAAAAGAGATTTATGGTAAATAGTCCAGAAAAGATAAGACTGGGGTACAGGTCAGTGAACCTGGAATGGCTGGCTTAATTTTTTAATAGCAAAATTCAGTGGGTAATATAAAATTTCCCCTTAAAATTGTTTTAATACACAGGCAGCTAAATCTAGAGGCAGAGAGGAGAAATCTCCCCTAAAAGATTGCCCTTCTCTCATTTACATTATGAAACAATTGATGAAGTCTGTAGCAGAGATCCAGTGAAGCAACCTGCTTTGCATGGCAAGAGGCCAGGAACTCTCTGCCCAGCTGGAGATCCCTAGTCAGAACAGATCTTTAAATGTGCAATAAAAGCCAGGTCAAAAACATACTGAAAGATGTGAAGCCAACTGTGATAAATTGTAGTGAGCAACTGGCTTTAAGAAAACTGGCTTTGAGTGTTCCCCACATATTGTTCTGCAGTAGTTTGCTGGTGATTGTTGAGTGCTCTGTAAAAGCAAAACTCAACTACCACGTCTTTCAAATGGGCTGTAACTCTTCTTTGACTTCTGTTTATTCCTATAATGTAATAAGTTGCTAATTTGCATGAACATTTGGTGCTATCTGGATGGATCACAATAAGGTGCAATCCAACTTCAGCATTATCAGTTGGAAATAACTCAATTACCCCCTCACCTGCCCTAATTCACTTTTTCAATTTTCTTTTTATGCTGTGATTTGAGATCCTATACTTCCCCACGGACACCACATGGTTTCACATTTTCTTCATTTCACATCATTTCCTTTTTGTTACTTGAAGTCTCAGCTTCATTTATGTGAATAAGTACCTAGATGACTCCTTATGTTAAAGTTGTCAAACTGAATTCTATCATAAAACATCCTAACATTGTGTTCTATCTAGACAGTGGTTGAATTTTCATATAAAACTAAGCATAAATATTATACTATGTTTAAATCATAAAATGCTCTTGCAACAGTCACATTTCACAGAGAAAGGGTTTACTCTAGAAATAATTTCATCCAGGATAAATGCATTCATAAATCTGGTATCTAACTGTACAAACAGCTAGAAGACTCTGGCAGATTTGTACTTGGATTATTACAGGTATTTAAAAGCACCATGAGGCTAAATTGAGGTTGTGTTTCTTTTCTTCCATGCTAAATGACTGATATTTTGGACAGCCACTACTCTTTGAAAATAGTATTTTTTTTTAATTGCATAGCATTTTAAATGTACAGATAAGAAGAATGCTATATAATTTTCCAAAGGACAGAACTAATTATAAACTCTAAGGAAATGCTAAAGATATAATAAAACTCAAAGCAATTGTTTAGAAAGTTTAGGGATTTAAAAATATGACCATGACAATATTCCCATTTTTAAAATATTTGTGATTGACTTCAGATGTAACTTTCATTCTTACCCAAATTCTTTTTCACTTTTTTATAGTTATGTTTGTATTTTAAAATGAAAAGATGTGTCATTACATAAGTTGTTTGATCTATGGAAATAGAATCGACAATGTTATATTAGGAATATTGTCTATATCCATGATGTTGGGATCTGTGCACCAAACAAAGACTAATCATAGCTTAACACCTTGGGGGAAGTCATTGCACTTTCTGCACCAGATACTCATCATACCGAATCTGGAACTGCACTGGCCCATCTGGCCAATATCTGTCAATGCAATCAGTGAGCATTTGAAATGTAGCCAGTCTGAACTAAGATATGCTGTAAATGTGGAAAACAAGTTAAGTTTTCCAGATAACACACACAATGTAAGCTATTTGGAGCACTCATTTGTTGAAATGATACTATTTTAGAGACAATATTTATATAAAACTTTCTTTTCATGAATACTAGAGCATTCAAATGTATGTATGTGACTCACATTCTATTTCCATTGGATAGCATGAATCCAGAGGAAGTAGGTGTTTAAATTATGTTCTTGAAACTCATTTCCTTTCCTTTCCTTTTCTTTTCCTTCCCTTCCCTTTCCTTTCCTTTTCTTTTCTAATTACTTTTTAAATTCCTACTGCAGTTCCCCCTTCCACCTATCCTCCTAATCTGTCCTCTCCACCTACTCTCTACACCTCCCATCTTCTCTCCCCCCATTTCTCTTCAGAAAAGGGTAGACATTCTGTGGATATCAACTAAACATGGTATATAAAGTTGCAGTAAAATTAGGCATCTCCTCTTGTTTTAAAGCTGGACAAGTCAACCTAGTATGAAGAAAAGCACACCAACAGCAGACAAAAGAGTCAAAGACAGCCTTTGCTTCCAATGTTAGGAGTCCCACAAGAAGACCAAGCTACATAGCTATAACAAATGTATGTGTTCTAGGTCAAGATGATTCAGGCTCCCAGGTTGTTAGTTCAGTCTCTGTGAGCCCCCTTTGAGCCCAGGTAAGTTAATTCTGTGGGTTTCTTGTGGTGTCCTTGACCTCTCTGTTTCCTACAGTCCTTCCTCCTGCTTTTCAGCAGGATTCTCCATGCTCCAACTAATGTTTGGCTGTTAGTCTTTGCAGCTGTTGAAATTCTCTTTCACTCAGTGTTCTATGAATCTAGAAGGGAATGTAACAAACATAATATAATAAAACAAGAAGGACTGAACATATCATTATTGGATTAGTGCAAAGGGATTCCATGTATTAAAGTCTGATAAGTAGGAATAATGTAATCACATAATGTATTTCTGCTTTGGTTGTCTTCTTGCCCTGACTTCCCTAGTGATGGATTGTTATCTCAGATTATACTATGAAATATACCTTTCCCTTTCCAAGTTGCTTTTGGTCATGCTCTTTATCTCAGCAATAGAAACCCTAAAACACATAGTGTATGAGAGCCTGAATTGAATCCCCATTAGAACCAATGAAATTTGATTAATTTGTCTAAAGTCGATTGGTTAGTTATAAGGAATAGGATTCAAGTTCTCATTGGAGGGTTCAGAGTTCACTGTTGTATCATCAGACTTTGGTGCTTCAGTTTATACCTTGATTGCTGGTGTGTTTCTGTTGACATTTCATGATGCCTAACATTTCCTTAAAGAAACCAGAGAAAATATATTGAAAAGATAGTATCATAAATGGAGTTAGTGACTTCTCTTAGATCTTTTGGTAACAGGACTCCAGTGATCTTGTTATTTCAGAGAGGATGGAGGAGCTTCCATTCCCAGCATGGTAAGGCTGGAAGGGTTAGTTCTGTGTCTTTGGCTACTTGGTCTAGTGACTTAAGATGACTTAAACATTTAATCTCACTTTTGGCTGAAGAAATAATTAAACATTTAATCTCACTTTTGGCTGAAGAAATAAATCAGTAAGAAGCACATAAGTGTATAGTTTACTTCCTCATTAAATAAATGTTCTTTTATTGCTTTCCAAAATGGCATCTGTGAGTCACTTCTATATAAAAGTGTGTTTTCTTTTTATATAATATTTGCAACATTGTACTATTCACTCTGAACACTGTTAGCTTCAGAACATAAATATTTGGAGATGTTATATGTATCAATCAGTGGGTTGGGTTTGGATTACAGATTGCAGACCTGGGACTAGCAGCTATGCAATAGCACTAATCTTAGCAGAAAAGTGACATCCCTTCCAGAAACAAGCTCTATCTACTGGAATTTTAGGAAAGATGCTCTCCTAGTGCATTTAAAAATGCTATTACAGAAAACTATAGAGTATTACAAAACATTAAGAGACATTTAAACACTGCAGAAAGAAGCAAAGATTATTCAAAAGTCATAATGACTATAAGTGACAGTAATAAAGCTATGTAGCACTTTCACTTTTCTTTTTAAAGCTCACTACAGTTACTATTAGAAAATTTGAAATGATATTATATACCTGCTGTAGCATGGATATTGTAGACAGATGTAACCTGCAATCTCCTAGATATCTGAAATTTTATTACGGATAAAAACAACTTAGACATGATAGGTATCTTTCAAGATATAATGGAGCTCCCAATGCAAGGGGCTCTTCAACTTTTGGTAGAGGCTGCAGTACCTAGTAAAGTCTTGGAAAACCGAGTTCTTGCTGAGAATCATGATTTCAGCCAATTTTTCAATCTCTGAATTTATAAATACTGTGGAACACAAGGCTTAATTATTTTTCTAATTCAGAATATCAAGAATATCAAATATTTTAGGAGTTATTGTAATTTGAAACTCAAAGCTTCCACCCAAGACAAGTAGAAACCAAAGTAGCCAGAATTTTAGCGTTCAAAATTTGTTATTAGAGTAGAATTTCATAATAAAGGGCTAAAATTCAAAAAGTAAGCCACAAAATAAATTTAAGTCACATTTATGCTTGATTTTAGTTTCAGTAACTACCCCTAAATAGGTCTGTCCAACAGCCGTAGAGGGCAGGCTCCTTGAACTTCCTGAGACGTGCTATTCCTGAGCACGGAACTGTCCATTTCTACCTCATCATATGCAAATTTTATCACCTGTATGACTTCTATAGCTAAAGCTTGTCCTTTAAGACCTGAGCTACACAAGCACCTCTCACAGAAGACCAATGTGGGTGGCTACCTTGAGCTCCACAGTAACCATAAATGTAAAAGATACAGTGATGAAAAGTACAGGTATGACAGAAGACAATCAACAATCACCATGGTGGAGTGTGCTACCCAAGTGTTCTAGAAATAAATTATGGGAAAAGATACTGCAGCCAAAATATAGGAATCTGACAAGAAACATGGCTAGACTGGCATTGTAGTGTGAGGAAGAACTGGGGTAGTTATGTGACACATGAAATCAAACACTTCATCTACTTCTACCTTTGTGAAGTAGCCATTGTTTTGCTGAAGAGTGGTTAAGAATATGCATGGTCGTAGAGCAGGAATTATGAAGGACTTACCTACCCTGTCTTGGCAGAGCTAGGCTGTCGACTTATCTGCTTCCAAGTTTTGTCCTTTTTGGACAGAAGTCTGTCTACAGTTGAAGCAAGTGGTTTTTCTTGCCAAGAGAATGGCTTACCA
>CAJQZJ010001034.1:564529-599404 GCA_907164525.1 Lophiomys imhausi
CTACAGTTGAAGCAAGTGGTTTTTCTTGCCAAGAGAATGGCTTACCACCAATTTAATCATCTCCCACTGGAGATTCTTCGATGCTCATCTTCTACTTGGAGTAATATAGGGGGTGCTGTCAGGAGCTGACATGTCTCGATATCAAAACATCTTAAGTTAAGAAAACATCTTTGAATGCCATATTCTGCAGATCTCTTGAGGTTTTTGAAGATGCCCTATCTATCTCTTATATTTAGATAAGCAAATATTGCTTGTCTCTTAGCAACTTGATTTCTGAGTAGCTTAGAAAATAACTGTGATAGACTGTCATAGTAACTAACAAAATGACACGTTTTCATGACTATTAGTTTCCGTTTCTTAATTATCCTAAACAGTTTATGTCGGTTGGTAGCGAGAGGTCAAAACTTGACATTTCATTTTTAAGTATTACTACAAACAATACCTTTATTTTTTACCCTTAATTTTGTATCAATATACAAAGATCAATACCAATGTGGCCAAATATAATCTTATTTTTGTATCAATATACAAAGATCAGTACCGATGTAGCCCAATACAATCTTAATTTTACATTAATATACTAGGGTCAATACCATTGTGGCCAAATATAATCTTAATTTTGTATCAATATACAAAGATCAATACCGATGTAGCCCTATACAATCTTAAATTTGCATTAATATACAATGATCAATACCAATTTAGCCAAATATAATATTAATTTTGTATCAGTATACAAAGGTATAAAGCTATATTCAATAATCTGTCCTTTTTTCTTGTTCTTTCCTATACTATGTCTATGTCCCATTTTTCTCAAGTCTGTTCACTCCTATATAGGAGAGAAAGGAGGATACAGAAAAGCGAAAGAGAGAAGTCCCTGGGTCTAACCTCCAAAACCCATTTAACAAGACCATTTATCAGCTTGTAGTCTTTTCCCCTAAATAACAAAATTTTCTATTATCTATCAAATAACCAAGGAAAACTTCAAACCAAAGAGGTTAACTACACACAAGAAAGCACAGGAAGCAAATAGCATGCCTGCAGCAAAAACAAAAGGAAAGAAGCTCACTCACACACTATTTCTACCAACATCAAGATGGCAGGAAGTAACAATCACTGGTCATTAATATCTCTCAACATCAATGGACTCAATTCCCCAATAAAAAGGCACAGGCTAGCAGAATGGATGCGAAAACAGAATCCCACATTCTGCTGTTTACAAGAAACACACCTCAGCAAAAAAGATAGACATTATCTCCAAGTAAAGGGCTGGAAAAAGATATACCAAGCAAATGGACCCAAGAAAAAAGCTGGAGTAGCAATTCTAGTATGCAACAAATTGGATTTTCAACCAACATTAATCAAAAGAGATGGGGAAGGACACTATATACTCATCAAAGGAAAAATCCACCAAGATGAAATTTCAATACTAAACATCTATGCCCCAAATGTAAGACCACCCACATTCATTAAAGAAACATTACTGAAGCTCAAATACCACATTGAACCTCACACATTGATAGTGGGAGACTTCAACACACCACTCTCACCACTGGACAGATCAACAATGCAGAAACCAAACAGAGAAATAATGAACCTCACAGATGTCATGAATCAAATGGACCTAATTGATATCTACAGAACATTTCACCCCAAAACAAAAGAATACACTTTCTTCTCGGCACCTCACGGAACCTTCTCCAAAATCGACCATATAGTCAGTCACAAAGCAAGCCTCAACAGATACAGGAAAATTGAAATCACTCCTTGTAACTTATCAGACCATCATGGAATAAAGCTAGGCTTCAACAGTAACAAAAACAACAGAGTGCTTGCAAAAACATGGAAACTGAACAACTCTCTCCTCAATGACCTCTGGGTCAGGGAAGAAATAAAAAAAGAAATTAAAGTCTTCTTAGAACTCAATGAAAATGAAGGCACAACATACCCAAACTTATGGGACACATTGAAAGCAGTGCTAAGAGGAAAGTTTATAGCTCTAAGTGCCTTCAAAAAGAAACTGGAGAATTCCTATACTAGCCACCTAAAAGAACACCTGAAAGAGCTAGAACAAAAAGAAGCTAACACTCCCAAGAGGAGCAGATGAGAGGAAATTATCAAACTCAGGGCTGAAATCAACAACTTAGAAACAAAAAGAACAATACAAAGAATCGACAAAACCAAGAGCTGGTTCTTTGAGAAAATCAACAAAATAGACAAGCCCTTAGCTAAACTAACTAAAAGGCAGAGGGAAAATACCCAAATCAACAAAATCAGAAATGAAAAGGGGGAAATAACAACAGACATTGAGGAAATCCAAAGAATCGTTAGGTCCTACTTCAAAAACGTGTACTCCACAAAATTGGAATATCTAAATGAAATGGACAATTTTCTTGATAGATTCCACCTACCAAGGTTAAATCAAGAGCAGGTAAACAAATTAAGCAGTCCTATAACCCTTAAGGAAATAGAAGAAGTCATCATTAGACGTCTTCCAACCAAAAAAAGCCCAGGCCCAGATGGTTTCAGCACAGAATTCTACCAGACATTCAAAGAAGAGCTAACACCAATATTCTTCAAACTCTTCCACAACATAGAAACAGAAGGAATACTGCCAAACACATTCTATGAGGCCACAGTTACCCTGATACCTAAACCTCACAAAGACCCAACGGAGAAAGAAAATTTCAGACCAATTTCCCTTATGAACATGGATGCAAAGATACTTAATAAAATACTTGCAAACCGGATCCAAGATCACATCAAAAGTATCATACACCATGATCAAGTAGGCTTCATCCCAGGGATGCAGGGGTGGTTCAACATTAGAAAATCCATCAATGTAATCCACCACATAAACAAGCTGAAAGAAAAGAACCACATGATCATCTCATTGGATGCTGAAAAAGCTTTTGACAAAATACAGCACCCTTTCATGACAAAAGTCTTAGAGAGATCAGGCATACAAGGACCATACTTAAAAATAATAAAAGCAATTTACAGCAAGCCAATAGCCAACATCAAACTAAATGGAGAGAAACTTAAAGCATTTCCTCTAAAATCAGGGACAAGGCAAGGCTGCCCACTCTCTCCATATCTCTTCAACATAGTACTTGAAGTTTTAGCTAGAGCAATAAGACAACTAAAAGAGATCAAGGGGATACAAATTGGAAAGGAAGAAGTCAACGTATCCCTATTTGCAGATGATATGATAGTATACATCAGTGACCCCAAAAATTCCACCAGAGAACTTCTACAGCTGATAAACTCCTTCAGCAAGGTGGCCGGATACAAAATCAATTCAAAAAAATCAGTAGCCCTTCTTTACACAAAAGATAAATGGGCTGAGAAAGAAATAAGGGAATCAACACCCTTCACAATAGCCACAAATAATATAAAATACCTTGGGGTAACTCTAACCTATATCCCATTTTTAAATGGGTTATTTGTTTTCTTGATATTTAGGTTTTAGTTCTATATATATTTTAAATATTAACCCTCTATCAGATATATTATTGGTAAAGATTTCCCCCTATTTTATAGGCTACTGCTTTGCTCGCTCGAATGATGGTGCCCTTTAATGTACAGGAGCTATTAAGCTTCATGTAATACCATTTATTAATTTTTGGTCTTAGTGCTTTTGCTATCACTGTTCTATTCAGAAAGTCCTTTGTTCTGCTAATGAGTTCAAGCTTATTTCCTACTGTACCTTGTGTCGGGTTCAGGGTATCTTGTGTTATACTGGAATACTTGATCCACTTATATTTGAGTTTTGTGCAGGGTCATGAATCTATTTTCATTTTACTTGCAGCTACCCAGTCTGGCCATTTATTCAGGTTGCTGTCTTTTCTCTCCTGTGTAGCTTTTTCTTCTTTGTCAAAATCAGGTATATAGACTTATGCCTGAGTCAACAATTCCATTAATCAATATGTCTGTTTTATATGAAAACCATGTTGTATTTATTACTATATATTTCTGTACTACCAATTGAGTTTAGGGATGGTGAGACCTCTAACAGTTCTTTTATTATTTAAGAATTTCTAAGGTACACTGTGTGTGTGTTTCCATATGAAGCTGAAAATTATTTTTTTCAATTTCTGTGAAGAATTGTGGTGGAATTTTGAAGGGGACTCCATTGAATACGTAGGTTTATTTTGATATGATGGCGATCTTCACTATATTAATTGTGCCAATCCATGAGCATGGGAAATCTTTCCATTTTCCGATGTATTAAATTTCTTTATTCAATGATATTAAGTTTACTTTTAATGTTTATTTATTACTTCAATTTATGTCTCCATCAGAGTTCCCTCTCTACACCTACCCCAGGCCCACCCTTACACCCTCCCACACTCTTCCCCTTCTCCCACCTATCCTACTCCTCTGGTGTGAGGTGCCCTACATATCAGCTCCCTTGAGTTCAGCAGTCATATGAGGGCTAAGAGCTTCCTCTTGCCATAGGGGCCTACATGGAAACTCAACTAGGACAAAGTGTTCCACTAACAAGTAACAAAGTCTATGTTCCTATTCCTTTCAATCTGTGGATTGTAGAATCGTTATCTTGTACTATATGGCTAAAATACAGTTATAAGTGAATACATGCCATGTTAGCTCACTAAGGATGAGCTTTTCTAGTTCTATCCATTAGGCTGCGAATTGCGTGACTTCCTTGTTTCTGATGGCTGAGTAGTATCCCATTGTGTAAATGTACCACAGCTTTTTTTAATCCATTCTTCAGTTGAGGAACATCTGGGTTGTATCCAGTTTCTAGCTATTACAAATAAAGCTGCTATGAACATAGTTGAGATGTGCTTGTGGTTTGGTGAGGAATCTTTTGTATGTATACACAGGAGTGGTGTGGCTGGGTCTTGAGGAAGAGCTTATTCCAAGTTTTCTAAGATATCATCACACTGATTACCATAGTGGTTGTACAAGTTTGCACTCCTACCAGCAATGGAGAAGTGTTTCCCTTTTTCTGCAACCTTACTAGCATGTCTTGTCACTTGAATTTTTGTTCTCAGGTGTGAGATAGAATCTGAGTCATCTTGAGTTGCATTTCTCTGATGATTAAGGATGGTGAACATTTCCTCAAGTGTCTCTCCACCATTAGAGATTCCTTTTTTGCGAATTCTCGGGTTAGTTCTGTACCCTATTTTTTGATTGGGTTATTTGATTTCTTGGGGTGTTTAATTTCTTGAGTTCTTTATACATTTTGGATATTAGCCCTCTGTCACATGTGGGATTGGTATAGATCTTTTCCCTATCTGTAGGTTGGTGTTTGGTTCTAATGACAGTGCCCTTTGCCTTACAGAAGCTTTCAGTTTCATGAGGTCCCATTTATTGATTGTTGGTCTTAGAGTCTAAGCTATTGGTGTTCTGTTCAGGAAGTTGTCCCCTATGTTAATGAGTTCAAGGCTTTTCCCCACTTTTTCTTCTATTAGATTTAGTGTGTCTGGTTTTATGTTAACGTTTTTGATCCACTTGGACTTAACTTTTGTTCAAGGTGATAAGTATCAGTCTAATTTCATTCTTTTACATGTCGACAGACATCCAGTTAGACCATCACCAGTTGTTGAAGATGCAGTCCTTTTTATGTTGTATGGTTTTGGCTTCTTTTTCAAAAATTAAGTGACCATAGGTGTGTGGTTTCATTTCTGGGTCTTCAATTCGATTTCATTAATCCACTGGTCTGTGTCTATACCAGTACCATGCTGTTTTTATTACTATTGCTCTGTAGTATAGCTTGAAATCTGAGATGGTGATACCTCCAGATAATTTTTTATTGTACAAGAGTGATTTAGCTATTCAGGGTTTTTGTTATTCCATATGAAGTTGAGAATTGTTCTTTCAAGGTCTGTAAAAAATTGTGTTGGTATTTGGTAGGAATTGCATTGAATCTGTATATTTCTTTTGGTAGAATGGCCATTTTTATTATGTTGATCCTATCTATCCATGGGATATCTTTCCATCTTCTAATGTCTTCTTCAATTTCTTTCTTCAAGGATTTGAAGTTCTTGTTGTACCGGTCTTTCACTTGCTTGGTTAGAGTTACCCCCAGGTATTTATAAAATACCTGAGGTATCTGTGGATATTGTGAAGGGTGTTGTTTACCTGATTTCTTTCATAGCCCATTTATCTTTTGTATAAAGAAGGGCTACCGATTTTTTAAAATTAATTTTGTATCCAGCTACCTTGCTGAAGGTATTTGTCAGTTGTAGGAGTTCTCTGGTGGAATTTTTGGGGTCACTTATGTATACTATCATATCTGCAAATATGGATATTTGACTTCTTCCTTTCCAATTTGTATATCCTTGATCTCCTTTATTACTCTTATTGCTCTAGCAAGAATTTCAAATACTATGTTGGAGAGATATGAGGAGAGTGTTCATCCTTGCCTTGTACCTGAATTTAGAGGAAATGCTTTAAATTTATCTCCATTTAATTTGATGGCTACTGGCTTGCTGTATATTGCCTTTATTATCTCCAGGACTTTTAGCATGAAAGGGTGTTGGATTTTTGTCAAATGCTTTTTCAGCATGTAACAAGATGATCATCATGTGTTTTTTCCTTCAGCTTGTTTATATAGCAGAATACATTGACAGATTTTCAAATGTTGAACTACCCCTGCATTCCTGGGATAAAGTCTACTTGATCATGGTGTATGATACTTTTGATGTATTCTTGGATATGGTTTGCAAGTAATTAATTTTGATTTATTGTTTATTTTTATTTATTACTTCAAGTTACATCTTCATCATAGTGCCATCTTTACACCCCTCCCAGCTTCTTCTCCCTCTTTCTCCCATCCCACTCTTCCGATGTGGACTGTCCCTACATATCAGCCCCTCTCAGTTCAACAGTCATATGTGGGCTAAGAGCTTCCTCTTGCAGTGAGGGCCTACATGGTAGCACCCCCAGGGCAAATTGTCCCCTTAATAGGTAACAAAGTCTATGGTCCTGATCCTTTTGGTATGTATTTTATTGAGTATTTTTGCATCTATGTTCATGAGGGAAATTGGTCTGAAATTCTCTTTCTTTGTTGGGTCTTTGTATGGTTTAAGTATCAGGGTGACTGTGGCCTCATAGAATGAGTTTGGCAGTGTTCTTTCTTTTTCAATTTTAGGGAAGAGTTTAAAGAGTACTGGTATTAGTTCTTCTTTGAAGGTCTGGTAGAATTCTGTGCTGAAACCATCTGGTCCTGGGCTTTTTTTGATTGGGAGACTTTTAATGACTGTTTCTATTTCCTTAGGGCTTATAGGACAGTTTAATTTCTTAACTTGATCTTGATTTAACATTGGTAGGTGGAATCTATCAAGAAAATTGTCCATTTCACTTAGATTTTCAAGTTTTGTGGAGTACAGGTTTTTGAAGAAAGAGCTAAAAATTCTCTGGATTTTCTCAATATTTGTTGTTATTTCTCCTTTTCATTTCCAATTTTGTTGATTTAGGTATTTTCCCTCTGTTTTGGCTAAGGGTTTGTCTGTTTTGTTGATTTTTTTTTCAAAGAACCAACTCTTGGTTTCATTGACTCTTTGTATTGTTCTTTTTGTTTCTAAGTTGTTGATTTCAGCCTTGAGTTTGATGATTTCCTGCCACCTGTCCCTCTTGGGAGTGTTTGCTTCCTTTTTTCCCTAGCACTTCGAGTTCTGCTGTTAAGTTACTAATATGAGCTGTAACAATTTTCTTTTTGAAGGCACTTAGTGCTATGAACTTTCCTCATAGTACTGCTTTCATTGTGTCCCATATGTTTGGGTATGTTGTGCCTTCATTTTCGTTGAATTTTAGGAAGCCTTTGATTTCCTTGTTTATTTCTTTCCTGACCCAGTACTCATTGAGTAGAGAGTTGTTCAGTTTCCATGAGTGTATAGGCTTTTTGGTATTTCTGTTGTCCAGCTTTAATCCATGTTGGCCTGATAAGATAGAAGGGGTTATTTCAATTTTCTTGTGTCTGTTCAGGCTTGCTTTGTATCCGAGTATGTGGTTAATTTTGGAGAAAGTTCCATGCATTGCTGAAAAGAAAGTATATTTTTTTTTGTGTGTGTTTTGGTAAAACATTCTGTAGGTCCATCTGGTTCATGACCTCTGTTATTCTCATCATTTCTCTGTTTGGTTTCTGTCTCGATGACCTGTCCATTTATGTGAGTAGGGTGTTAAAGTCTCCCAATATTAATGTGTGGGGATTGATGTGTGGTTTAAGCTTTAGAAGAGTTTCTTTTAGAAATGTGGATGCCTTTGTGTTTGAGGCATAGATATTCAATATTGATATGTCATCTTGATGAATTTTTCCTTTGACTAGTATGTAGTTTCCTTCCCTATCACTTTTTATTAAATTCAGTTGAAAGTCTATTTTATTTGATATTAGGATGGTTATTCCAGCTTGCTTCCTGGGACTGTTTGCTTGGAAAACCTTTTCCCAGCCCTTTACTCTGAGGTAGAGTTTATCTTTGTTAGTGAGGATTTCTTGTATGCAGCAAAATAATGGGTCTTGTTTATGAATCCATTCTGTAGGCCTGTGTCTTTTTATTGGGTAGTTGAGTCCACCGATGATGTGAGATATTAATGACCATAGGTTATTATTTCCTGTTATTTTTATGTAGGTGGTGGTTATATGTCTGTGTGCTTCTTTTGGTTTAGTTTTTGGTGGAGTTTTTGTTTCCTGTGTTTCCTTGGGTGTAGTTATCTTCTCTGGGTTGGATTTTCTTTCTATGATATTCTCTAAAACTTGATTAGTGGATAGATATTGTTTATTTTTTTTGTCATGGACTATATTGTTTTCTCCATCTATGCTGATAGAAAATTTTTCAGTCTATAGTAATCTGGGCTGGCACCTATGTTCTCTTAGGGTTTGAAGGATGTCTGCCCATGCCTTTCTGACTTTTAGAGTTTCTGAGAAGTAAGATGTAATTTTGATGGGTCTGCTATTATATGTTGCTTGACCTTTCTCTCTTATAGCTTTAATATTATTGTTTTGTTCTGTACATTTTGAGTTTCAACTATTATGCAGCGAGAGAAATTTCTTTTCTGGTCTATAATCTATTTGGTGTTCTGTATGCCTCTTGGAATTTTACTGACGTCTCTTTCTTTAGGTTTGGGAAATTTTGTTCTATGATTTTGTTGAAAATGTTTCCTGGACCTTGGAGTCAGGAGGCTTCTCTTTTATCTATGCCTATAATTCTTAGGTTCCATCTTTTCATTGAGGTCTTGATTTCTTGGATGTTGTGGGTGAGGAAATTTTTAGATTTTTC
Organism: Lophiomys imhausi; assembly: GCA_907164525.1. Classification (NCBI taxonomy): domain Eukaryota; kingdom Metazoa; phylum Chordata; class Mammalia; order Rodentia; family Muridae; genus Lophiomys; species Lophiomys imhausi. The sequence goes on from CAJQZJ010001034.1 coordinate 573,775, forward strand.
ATTTTCTTTGGTTGTTGTACTAATTTCTTCAATCAAGTCTTCCACACGAGATTCCTTCTACCATCTCTTGTGTCTTATTTGTGATACTCATTTCTGTAGTTCCTGTTTTCTTTCCTTGGTTTTTTTAGCTCCAGGATTGTCTCTGCTTGTGTTTTCTTTATTGCTTCCATTTCCAATTTCAAGTCTTGAACTGTTTTATCCATTTCCTGTTCCAATTTGGTTGTCTTTGCTTGCAAGTCTTTCAAATCTTTCATAGCCTTCTCTCTTTTCCACTCATGTTTGACTGAGTTAGCTTGGAGGTCTTTAATGTAATTCTCTATTGCTTTCATTTGTAAAATTGTGGTTTCTTTAGATTCTTTCAGGGTTTTATTTTCTTCTTGTAAGGCCTCTATTATTTTCCTAAGTATAGATTTGTCATTATTTTCATGTGTTCCAGCTGTGGTGGGATGGTCAGAGCTTGCAGTACTAGCATAGCTGAATTTTGTTAGAGTCATATTTCCCTGACTTTTGTCAGTTATGTTTTTTCACTGACCTTTAGCCATCTGGTTGTCCTTAGCTATTTGTTCCTGGTGCCTTCTGGACTTGGTGCCAAGGAGGGAGCTTTGGTGTAGAGGTCATATAATCTTGGTTATCTACAGCTCTCTACAGGCTGGATGGGGCCTTGTGTTGGTTGGTGTCTCCCAGAGCTCACCCCTTCCTGTTGTGACCCAATTGAGAACTTAGGTCAGGGGTTGGAGTGGGATATGTTATACATGTTTGCATGTTCCTGAGATCTATCTAGCCTTTCTAGTAATTTCGGTGGGGGTTGGCTGGTCACAGGCTGTAAACTAGAGCTGTAGTTCCCCTGCAGCTTAACCATCAGGACCTTGATTGTGGACCTCCCAAGCTGCTCTTGGGGGCTCTCAGGTTCAATATGTGCCTTATAGCTAAAAGCACTGTGATGTGGTACACAGCCCACATCACCCAGGCAGTGAGCAATGGTCCAGGGTTGTTTCACTGTTCCAGGGTTGGATCTCTTTGTGTTGTAGCCTGGGTGTTTAGTGGAGGGGCATCGCAGGTTCCAGTAGGGAGTTTTGATGTTGAATTCACACCCTGTCCACAATGCCTGGACTCAGGAAGCTCAGCTTCCTTTTCCTGGCCAAAATCACTGTGCTCCAGTCTAGCCTGCCTGAGCCAGTGTGGCTTCTCACAGTTTTCCTGTAGCTGAGGTGTTAAGACTGTGGTCAGGACAATGGTCATGGTCTTCCTAGGTTGCTTTCAGGGTGATCCCAATTTCAACCTGTGTCTCTCAAGTCAGAAGCTCTGTGGTCCAGTGCCGCTCACTTTATTGCTCTGGGCGGGGATTCCCAGTACTTTGGACTAAGGTTGTAGACTGAGTACTCTGCCAAAGTGAACACAGGCAGGGAGTTCCAATATGGTGTTCACAAGGTGTCTACAGTACTTGGACTCAGGGGAGTTTCAACCACCTTTTCCCTGTGAGGGGGCTGTGTTCTAGAGCCACCTGCCTGAGTTGGTGGGGATTCTAATAGTTTCTCTGTAGCTAGGGTGTCCAGACTCTGGTTATGGTCTTCTCAAGCCACTCTCAGATGAGTCTCAGAGTCAACCTGTGCCTCTCAGACCGAATCTCTGTGAACTGGGGCAGACCAGTTTCTTTGGCTACACACAATGGTCCAAAACTGCTTTACTACTCTGGGCTGAGATGTAAATGCTGTACCCTGAGTGCCAGTGGATTACCCAGCTGAGGGGCCAGGCGAGGGTGGGGGACGGGAAGTTCCAATATGTATGTAGTCTATGTCTTGTCCACAGAGTGCTTGGGCTCAGGGAAGCTCAGTGCCTGTTAGTTCCATCCCCCAGTTACAGGTCAGGCAGAAGCCACCACCCAGGGGGAATCACCCTCAGAATAGTGGCTCTACTCGTCTTTCTTTGGGTGTCAGAATGCCTGCATGGAAGCTGCAGTCTCAGCAAACTGAGGAGGACCTCTGTTTGGAGGTCAGAGCTGCCAGCTAGTGTCCTGAAAAGATTGCATCTACCAGCTCTTCCACTGTGGCAGGAAGTGTTCTGACTCCTGGTGGGGAGTGCTGTCTCCTGTGTCTGGAACCTCTGTTCTTCCAGTGTCTGTATGTCCAATACTGAGTTCTTTATTTTACCTATCTTTGCTGGGCAAGCCCAGATAAGCTTGTGCCTCACAAACTGCTGTTCAAAAGGAATATACCTCTTCAGTGATCCAGTAGGTCTCCCTTACAAACAGTGTCCGAGCTTATTGCCACCATCTTGCCTCTTACCTGATTTGAACTTTTAATCAAACAAATCTTTCATATGCTTGCTTAAAGTTGCATCAAGGTATTTTAACTTTTTGAAGCTGTTGTGAAAGGTATTGTTTCCCTGATTTCTTTCTCAGTCTGTCATTTGTATATAGAAAAGCTACTAATTTTTGCGTGTTAATTTTTTATCCTGCTACTTTCTTGAAAATATTTATCAGCTGTAGGAGCTTCCTGGTGGTGTTTTTAGGGTTATTTATGTAATAATCATATCATGTGTAAAGGAAGATACTTTGACTTCTTCCCTTCTTGTTTGCATCACCTTGGTCTCCTTGAGTTGTCTTATTGTTCATGAAGAAAGTAGACGTCCTTGTTTAATTGGCAATTCTTAGAATTTCTCTCTGTTTGGGATGATTTTGGCTATAGGCTTGTTGTACATTGCCCTTGTAATGTATATTCTTTGTATCCCTAGTTTCTCCAGGGTGTGTTAGCTTTTGTCGGAAGCCTTTTTTTTTTTCTTTTTTTGCATCTGAAGTGATGATAATGTAGTTTTTGTCTTTCAGTCTATTTAGGTGATGGATTATGTTTATAGACATAAATATATTGAACCACCCTTGTATCTCTGAGAGGATGCCTACTTGATCATGGTAGATAATCTTTTGAATATATTCTGGATTTGGTTTGCAAGTATTTTGGTTAAAATTTTGCATCTATGTTCATAAGATATATTGGTCTGTAATTTTATTCTTTTTATTGAATTTTGTTGTCTAAACATCAGGGTAGTTGTGGCCTCATAAAAATTATTAGGCAATGTTCCTTCAGTTTTTATTTTGCAGAGTAACTTGAGAAATATTGACATTAATTCTTAAAGATCTGGTAGAATTTTGCGTGGAATCTATCTGGTCTGGGTTTTTTATGTTAGGGAAATTTTAGTTATTGCTTCTATTTCACTAGAAATTATTGATATATTTTAATTGTTTATTTCATATAGATTTAACTTTGGTCATTTGTATATATCAAGAAATTCACTAATTTCTTTGAGGTTTTCCAAGTTGGTGGTATATAGATTTCTAATGTCCTCATATTTATCTGGATTTCCTCAATTTTGTTGTAATATCTCACTTTCACCTCTAATCTAATTCATTTAGATCTTCTATTTCCATATTTTGGTTAATTTGGCTAAAAGTTTGTTGATACTTTTGATTTTCTCAAAGGACCAACTATTCATTTTATTCATTATTTATATTATTTGTTTTGTTTCTATTTCATTGATTTTTATCTCCAAAATTTATTTGTTTCCATCTCCTCTTTTAGGGTATTACTTATTCTTCATTTCTAGGGCTTTTAAGTGTGTCAACAAGTTATTAATATGGGATTTCTCAAGTTATTTTTTTCAAATATAGATAGGTAGTGTTATGAACTTGTCTCTTAAAATTGTCATTATTGTGTCCCATAAGTTCAGGTATACTGTGTTTTGATTTTCTTTCTCTTCTAAAAAGTTTTTAAATTCCTTCTTGGTTTCTGTCTTGAACTAATTTTCATTCAGTAGTGAGTTTGTATATTTTCTGCCCATTCTATTGTTGCTATCTACCTATAATCTATGGTGGTTAAGTAGGATGTATGGCATTATTATTTTAATTTTATTTGTCTGTTAAAATTTGTTTTGTGTCCTTATATGTGGCCAATTTGGGGAAAACTTTCATGACCAGATGAGAATGAAGTATATGTTTTGGTGTTTGGGTGGAATGTTCTGTAGATGTTTGGTAGTTTGTTTGTAGCATTATTTACTTTCAGAATTTCTCTATTTTTTGTCTGAAATACCTGTGTTTTGATAATGGTTACCTGTCTTAGGGTCCATATGTGGTTTTAGCTGTAGTAATGTTTTTTATTTATTTTATTGTTCGTTTTGTTGTTGATGATGGTGAAATTTGGTGCACTTGTGTTTTCTAGCAAAAGCGCTTAGAATTAAAATATCCTCATTTTGGGTTTTTCCTTTAATGGGTATATAGTGCCCTTCCCTATTTCTTCTGAATAATTTTCATTTGAAGTTTGTTTTGTCATATAGTGAAATGCTCACACATGTTTGGTTCTTGGAATACATTTTTTCTTCCTTTTTTTTCCCTGAGGACAAATCTGTCCTTAGGGGTGAGGTTTGTTTCTTGGATGCAGCAGAAAGATGGATAATATTTTCATCAATTTGTTGGTCTGTGTCTTTTTAGTGGGGGAGAGGATAGACAATATTGAAAGTTATTAATGATCAGTGTTTATTAATTCCCATTTTGTTGTTGTTGGTGTTGGTGTATGTGTGTGTGTGTTTAATCCCTCTCTTGACTAACTATTATTTATTCTTTGTGTCTTCCTAGGTGTGTAAACCTCTTCAGACTGAAATCTTCCTTTTCAATAGTGTGTATCATAGTGTGAAAATAGTGAATATTTCCATTGAAATGGTGCCTTCTGTAGAGCTATACTGGTAGAAAGAAATTACTTAATTTTTTTTTCTCCTGAAATGTATTTTTTTTTCCTCCATTGCTTGTGTGATAGGTATTTCTTTCTTTAGTTTGTGGAAAAATTTTTCTCTGACTCTGTTGAAAATTATTTTCTGGGTTTCTTTTCTTTCTCCTATTCTTATTATTCATAGGTTTGGTCTTTTCTTAGTATCCCTTATTTCCTGAATAATTTATGCCCAGATTATTTTTATATTTATCATTTTCTTTGACTGAACTATCTATTTCTTGTAACCTGTCTTCAAGACTTGGAATTCTTTCTTCTATTGTTTTTAAGTAGTTGGTGTGATTAACCTCCTACGTTTTTGTGTGACATCTCAACTTTTTCATTTCCAATTTTCTTTCAGTTTGTTTTTTTAATGATTATATTTCTTTATTGAATTTTATTCTCATGTTTTGAATAGTTTTTATTATTTGATTCATCCGTGTTTTCATGACCATCACTAAGGAAGTTATTCATAGTCTCCTTTGAATATATTTATAATTTCTATTTCGATCTTCTTGTCCAATGTATTTCTCAGGGCCTATAAGAGGGTTGCTAATTTCTGGTAAGCATATTTGTCTTGTGCATGATTGTATTTTGCAGCAGGACCTATGAATCTGCAATTATGATGTTTGAGGTGTGTCTTGGTATAGATATCTGGTCTAGTCTTTGAACGTGTGTTCAGTTCTTTGGTTGGTGTTGCCTAATGTTGTTCCTAGTCATGTGTCATGGATTTGGTGTTCCCAAGACCCAGCTAAGTGTGGTGGCTATGGGGTTTCTGACAAAGATTAGTTCTGGGTGAGTGTTAGGTCCCTGGTAGAATGCTTTTCTTCAGGTTGATAGGAAGTCACAGAGGATTGGCAATGGATTAGAAGGAAAGGTTGAAAAAGTCCAACAGGAAGCACTAGGGGGACCTGAATTCATACCAACAGGCAAGTTCCATGGTGGTGGAGATTTTGTTAAATAGTCCATGGCTCTTGGGAAGAACAATTCAGCTCAGATGTGTACAATTTACTTAAACTTTATATGTGTATGAATAGGCAGATTCATGTTTATATATGTAATTTCAGGTTAAAACATATGAGTCCTTGTTACATTTTTCAGAGCACTATCCATTATTTTACTTCATCCCTTCATTTCCTGTATTTACCTCTCTTGCTAATTAAAGTTGTCTTCCTGTTTTTTTTCCATTTCTCCCTTCAAATCACTTATACCACTCTATTTAAAGAGAGGATCTCTTTAATTCCACCCCCCTTATCATGGTCCATTTCCTGTTTTCAAAAGTTATTCCAGGTTGTATATCCTGTCATATCTGAAAACTTGGAGTTAGGAACTGCAGATGAGAAAAAATAAGCCATGTTTGTATTTCTGTGTCTGGGTTACCTCATTCAATATGATATTCTCTAGCTCCATCCATTTGCCAGAAATTTTCATGGCTTCACTTTTATTTATAACTAAATATTCTATACTGTATATGTTCCACATTTTCATTATTCATTTTTCCATTGAAGGACAATTTGGTTATTTCATTTCCTTACCTATTGTGACTAGGACATCAGTGAATATGGCTGAACAAGTATTTGTGAAGTAAGATGTTGAGTCCTTTGGGAATGTGTCAAACAGTTGGGATATATGATAGTTCTAATTTAGTTTTTTGAGAATTCTTCATATTGATTTCTATAGTACCTGGAGTAGTTTGTCATCCTACCATTAGTGAATGAGGGTTTCCTTTTCTCTATATTCTCTCACTGTCCACAACCACTTTGAGAGGGCTCTCAAGCTACTCCCTCAGCTTACAGCTTACAGCATCTAGATCTTGATCTGGAGCATTTTGTTTTAGATATTTCTTAGCTATTTTCATTTTTTCCTCTTGACAGCTCTTTATTCATATCCTAAGTTTATTCTTTGAATGGATCATTTGCTATTTCCAATCATTGTTATTTTTTTAATTCTTTATATATTCTGGATATCAATCCTCTGTCTGATACATAGCAAATATCCTCTTCTATTCTATGACCTTCCCTCCCCCTAATCATTTGATGGTTTCTTTGTCTGTCTTTTTTTTTAAATACTTTATTTTTTTTTCTTCAAGTTACATCTCAGTCACAAACCCCTCCCTATTCCTCCTTCCTATCCCGCCCTTCCACCCTCTTCCCCCCAGAAGTTTCCCCTTTCAGTCCAACAGATGGTTCCTTCTCTTATAACAGTAAGTATTATACAAAACAATAGATATAAATATGCCACATTTATGAGAGTTAAATGGCCCAGTATACCTTCCCAATGTCCAGTTTATACATATTTGGCCCCTGACTTTAACATTCTACTATCTAACCATCTCCATGAGTTTAAAGGTCTATCTGACTCAACATTCATACTAACTTGCAACACACTTTTAAGAGTATCTTCTTAGATCTATAACACCATCTTGATTCCTAAACAACTCAAAATTTAACTATGAGACTCTAGCTGTCTATTCTTCAACCACCTCAGAGACCTGAGAGGGATAAATATATCTTCTTATATAGGAAGTGCAGGGCCTGCAGCTTCCAAAACTAAAAAATGACATACCAGTGACTGCCTGGACAGTTCCCATTTTCTCTCCATACATTCCTGCATCAGTCTTCAGCCTTTGGGTCCTGTTTCTCTGACAGACATTTGTTGTAGAGCAGGGATTATGAAGGACTTACCTACCCTGTCTTGGCAGAGTTAGGCTGTCGACTTCCCTGCTACCAAGTTTTGTCCTTTTTGGACAGCAGTCTGTCTGCAGTTGGAGCAAGGGGTTTTTTCATGCCAAGAGATAGGCTTGCCACTAATTCAACCATCTCACACTGGAGATTCTTTGATGCTTATCTTCTACTTGGAGTAGAATAGGGGGTGCTGTCAGGAGCTGATATGTCTCGATATAAAAAAAAAAAGAAAATCTTAATTTAAGATAACATCTTTGAATGTCATATTCTGCAGATCTCTTGGGGTGTTTGAAGATGTCCTATCCATCTCTTGTATTTAGATAAGCAAATGTTGCTTGTCTCTTAGCAACTTGATTACTGGGTAGTTTAGAGAATATCTGTGATAGACTGTCATAGTAGCTAACAAAGTGACATGATTGCATGACTAGGAAGTTTGTTTTACTTAACTATCCTAGACCATTTTAGACGGTTGGTATCAAGAGGCCAGAGTGTCTTAAAAGCAGGAGCTCTTCACCTGCCTACCCAGGCAGGCTGCTCTGGAGCACTGCAATTCACTCAGGGAAAAGGTGCTGAGAGTCGATGAGCAAATTCCATACTGGAACTTTCTGCTTGTGCTCAGTTCAGCAGAGCACTCAGTCTACATCCTCAGACTAATATATTAAGATCTCTGCCCAGAGCATGAAATGGTCCTGGACTGGGGCGTGCTGCCTGAGGGAGCGGGCAGCACCCGACCACAAAGCCTCTGACAGAGAGGCACCCCCCACCCCCACCCCTCCTAATCCAAGTACTGGAGATGCTTTGTGACCTCACTGTCCACACCCACTTTGAGAAGGATCTCAAGCTACTCCCTCAGCTTACAGTTTACAACATCTAGATCTTGATCTGGAGCATTAAACAATTGTGAACTATTGTGTGCGGCCTGAACAGGTTCATTGCTTCTACCCAAAGAACTTCTGACTGAGAGGCACATGGTGATCCTGAACCCCCTCAGAGTATGGAAGGACCACAATCACACCCTTGATACCCTTGCTACAGGAAATCTTCCAGAAGCCATGTAGGTGCAGGCTAACTACACTGGAGCACAGTGATTCTGGTGGGGAAAAGGCAGCTGAGCATCCCTGAATCCCAACACTGTGGGCAGGGTGTGAATTCCACATCAGATCTCCCTGACTGCACCTGCCTTGCCCTTCAGCTGAATACCCAGGCTACAACACAGAGAGCTCTGACCCGGGAGCAGTGAAACAATCCCTGAACTTTGTCCATTGCCTGGGTGATGTGGGCTGTACCAGATCACAGTGCTTCTGGCTATAAGATGCACTTTGAACCTGAGATCCCCCAGAGAGCAGCTTGGGAGGACCACTATCATGTTCCTGACACATAAGCTCCAGGGGAGTTACAGCTCCATCCAACAGTCTGTGGCCTGCCAACCTGCACTGTCATTGCAACAAAGACCAGTTGGATCTCTTGAACCCGCAGGCAGAAATAACAGATCCCAACACAACTTCTGACTGGAGTTCCTAATTGGGACACAACAGGAAGGGGTGGCCTCTGGGAGACACACTGAGAACCAACCTCCACACAAGGTCCCATCCAGCCTGTGGAGAGCTATAGATCACCAAGCTATATGACCACTACACCAAAGCACCCTTCTTGGCACCAAGCCTAGAAGGCACCAGGAACAAACAGCTAAGAACAACCAGATGGCTAAAGGTCAGCGAAAGAACAGATCTGAAAAAAGTCAGGGAAATATGACTCCAACAAAATGCAGCTATTCTAGTACAGCAAGCCCTGACCACTCCACCACAGCTGAACCACATGAAAATGATGACAAATCTATACTCTGGAAAGTGACTTGGTCCTTACAAGAAGAAATTAAATCTCTGAAGGAATTCAAACATTCCTCAACAAACAAAAGCAATGGAGAACACCATTAGAGATCTCCAAGCCAAAGTGACTCAACATGATTGGGAAAGAGACAAGGCAATAAAAGATTTAAAAGATTTGAAAGATTTTCAGACAAAGAAGAGCAAATTGGAGCAGGAAATGCCGAAAACAAATAAAATTGTTCAAGACTTGAAATTGGAAGTGGAAGCAATAAAGAAAACACAAACAGAGGTAATCCTGGAGGCGGAAAATCAAGGGAAGAGAACAGGAAATACAGACATGAGTATCAAATATAGGATACAAGAGATGGAAGACAGAATCTCAGACATAGAAGATTCGATTGAAGAAATCAGTACAACAACCAAAGAAAATGAGAAATCATTTTTAAAAAATTCTCACCACAACATCCAAGAAATCAAGGACTCAATGAAAAGACAGAACCTAAGAATTATTGGCATAGATGAAAGAGAAGACTCCCGACTTCAAGGTCCAGGAAACATCTTCAACAAAATCATAGAAGAAAACTTCCCAAACCTGAAGAAAGAGATGCCAATAAAATTCCAAGAGGCATACAGAACACCAAATAGATTATAGACCAGAAAAGAAATTTCTCTCACCGCATAATAATTGAAACTCAAAATGTACAGAACAAAACAATAATATTAAAAGCTATAAGAGAGAAAGGTCAAGTAACATATAATGGAAGACCCATCAGAATTACACCTATCTTCTCCTCAGAAACTTTAAAAGCCAGAAGGGCCTGGCCACACTTCCTACAAGCCCTATGAGAACATAGGTTCCTGACTGGACTATTATATACAACAAAACTCTCTATCAACATAGATGGAGAAAACAAGATATTCCATAATAAAATCAAATTTAAATAGTATTTACCCACAAATCCAGCCTTACAGAAGATCCTAGAAGGAAAATTCCAACCCAGTGAAGATAATTACACCCAAGAAAACAGAGAAAGCAAAAAACTCCACTGCAGCTAAACCAAAAGAAACATACAACCAACACCTACATCAAAATAACAGGAAATAACAAGCTTTAGTCATTAATATCCATCAACATCAATGGACTCAACTCCACAGTAAAAAGACACAGGCTCACAGAATTGATCAGTAAATAAGACCCAACATTTTTCTGCATACAAGAAATGCATCTCACTAACAAAGATAGAAGCTACCTCAGAGTAAAGGGCTGAGAAAAAGTTTTCCAAGGAAATGGTCCCAGGAAGCAAGCTGGAAGTAACCATCCTAATATCAAATAAAAGAGACTTTCAACTGAAGTTAATCAAAAAATAGGGAAGGGCACTACATATTTGTTAAAGGAAAAATTCATCAAGATGACATCTCAGTACTGAATATTTATGCCCCAAATACAAGGGAACTCACATTTGTAAAAGAAACTCCTTCTAAAGCTTAAAACTCACATTGATCCCCACACATTAGTAGTGGGAGACCTCAGCACCCCACTTACAACAATGGACAGGTCATTGAAACAGAAACCAAACAGAGAAATAATGAGCCTAACAGAGGTCAGGAACCAAATGGACCTAACAGATATTGCAGAACATGTTACCCAAACACAAAAGGATATACCTTCTTTTCAGCACCACATGGAACCTCCTCCAAAATTGGCTATATAGTTGGACACAAAGCAAGCCTCAACAGATATAAGAAAATTGAAATAACCCCTTGCATCTTATGAGACCACCATGAAATAAAGCTGGACTTCAACAACAACGGAAATATTAGAAAGCCTACACATTCATGGAAACTGAACAACTCTCTATTGAATGACCACTGAGTCAGGGAGGAAATAAAGTAGGAAATCAAGGACATCTTAAAATCCAACGACAATGAAGGCACAACATACTCAAACCTATGGGACACAATGAAAGCAGTGCTATGAGGAAATTTCATAGCACTAAGTGCCTTCAAAAAGAAAATTATGACAGCTCATATTAGTGAATTAACAGGAGGACTGGAAGAACTTGGGTGGGGGGGGGAGCAAACACTCCCAAGAAGAACAGAAGTTAGGAAATCATCACACTTAGGGCTGAAATCAGCAACATAGAAACAAAAAGAACAATACAAAGAATCAATGAAAGCAAGAGTTGGTTCTTTGAGAAAATAAACAATATAGACAAACCCCTAGCCAAATTAACTAAAAGGCAGAGAAAAAAAAACACAAATAAACAAAATCAGAACTGAAAAGGGAGAAACAACAACAGACATTGAGGAAATCCAAAGAATCTTTAGGTCCTATTTTAAAAATCTGTACTCCACCAAATTTGGAAACCTAAGTGAAATGGACAATTTTCTTGATAGATTCCACCTACCAAAGTTAAGTCAAGATCGGGTTAACAGATTAAATAGCCCTATATCCCCTAAGGAAATAGAGTCATTAAAAATTTACCAATTAAAAAAAAATCCCAGGACCAGATGGTTTCAGGACAGATTTCTATCAGACCTTCAAAGAAGAGCTAATACCAATACTCTTCAAACTCTCCACAAAATAGAATCAGAAGGAAAACTGCCAAACTCATTCTATGAGGCCATAGTCACACTGATTCCTAAACCACACAAAGACCAAACAAAGAAAGAGAGCTTCAGACCAATTTTCCTCATGAACTTAGACACAAAAATACTTAATAAACTACTGGCAAACTGAATCCAAAAACACATCAAAAGTATCAAGTACCATGATCAAGTAGTCTTTAGCCCAGGAATGCAGGGAGGGTCCATCAACGTAATTCACCACATAAACAAACTGAAAGAAAAAAAAAAAACACATGATCATCTCGCTAGATGTTGAAAAATGATTTGACAAAATCCAACAACCCTTCATGCTAAAAGTCCTGAAGAGAGTGGGCATACAAAGATCATACCTAGAAGTAATAAAGATATACAGCAAGCCAGTAACCAGCATCAAATTAAATGGAGATAAACTTAAAGCATTTCCTCTAAACTCAGGGACAAGGCAAGGATGCCCACTTTCACCATATCTCTTCAACACAGTACTTGAAGTTCTTGCTAGAGCAATAAGACAGCTAAAGGAGATCAAGGCAATACAAATTGAAAATGAAGAAGTCAAATTATCCCTATTTGTAGACAATATGATAGTATACATAAGTGGTCCCAAAAATTCCACCAAACCATAAGGATATTTCCTCATGTATGTTCATAGCAGCCTTATTTGAAATAGCTAGAACCTGGAAACAACCCAGATGTCTCTCAACCGAAGAATGGATTTAAAAAAAAAAACAAAAAACAAAACAAAAACCAAAAAAACTGTAGTACATCTACACAATGGAATACTACTCAGCTATCAGAAACAACGAAATCATGCAATTTGCAGCCAAATGGATGGAACTAGAGAAGCTCATCCTGAGTGAGCTAACCCAGACTCAGAAGGATACACATGACATCTATTCACTTATAATTGGATTGTAGCAATACAGTACAGGATAACTATATTACAGTCAATGCACCAAAGGGAACAGGAACATAGACTTTGTTACCTGTCAATGAGACACTTTGCCCTAGTGGTGCCTTTGTAGGCCCCCAATTTATGAGAAGGCTCTTGGCCCTCATATGACTGCTGAACTGGGGTGGGGGACTGATATATAGGGACACTCCACTCTGGAGGAGTGGGATGGAAGGGATAGGGGGTAGTGGATGGGAGGTGGGACTGGGGCAGATGGAAAGAGGGTACTATGATGGAGATGTAACCTGAAGTAATAAATAAACATTAGGAAAACAAACAGCAGGTTTTAAGTTTTATGTGGTCCTAATTACTGTTTGTTGGTATAATTTCTGGGGGACTGGTGCCCTATCAGAAAGTCCTTTCCTAATCCTATATCATTTAGGGTATTAATTATGCTTCCTCCTAGCAGTTTCACCCTCTTAGTTTTCATATTTATATCTTTGATCCATTTGAAGTTAATCTATTTTTTGCATGTTTGTTGTTTGTGTATTAAAAAAGTATTGATCCTTATAAATAGATTGTGTCCTTCCATTTGCTGAAGTTCTTCTTCTTCTTCTTCTTTTTCTTCTTCTTCTTCTTCTTCTTCTTCTTCTTCTTCTTCTTCTTCTTCTTCTTCTTCTTCTTCTTCATTTATTGAAAATAGATTTTTTCATATAGTATATCCTAATTTTGGTTTCCTCTCTACTCCTCTCCTTGCCATTTTCCCTCCCATCTGATCTAGCTTTTTCTGTCTCTCATTAGAAAACCAAAAGGCTTTTAAGAGAAAATAATAAATAAAATAAAAATAAATACAGCAGAATAGGGCAATAAACATACAAAAAGAAAAGAGCTCAAAAACATCATGAGAAACAGAACTAGACACAGGGACATATTTGTTCACATACTCAGGAATCCTATAAAGTCACAAAACTGGAAGCCATAATATATACACACAGGACCTGTAGGGTAAAGAAAAGATGAAAAATAAATAAATAAAGATAAAATTTTTTAAAAAAGAAAAAAAATCATTGACATGACATTATGAGACCAAAACCTCCAAAAATACATAAGAATTTGTTGTCTGTTGGCCATCAACTACTGAGCATGTGACCTATCTTTAAGAATAATTTTCCCCCAGTGAGACTCACTTGAACAAAACTAAATTTTCATTGCAAGTGGTTATCAATTTTAGATAGCTTCTGGGTTAGGGATGGAGCATGTATTCACATCTCCTTTCAGCTTTAGGATCTTATCTGGTGCACACACATGCAGGCTCCTGCCTCAGTCTCTGTGAGTCCATAGGTGCATCAGTCCTGTTATGTATTTTTAGTGTTTCCTTGGTGACCTTCATCCCTTCTGGCTCTTACACTCTGTTTGCTTCCTCTTTTACAGGATTCCCTAAGCCCCAAGAGGAAGGATTTGATGAAACATCCTGTTTAATGCTGAGTATTCCAAGGTCTCTCACTCTCTTCATCGTGTCAGTGGGTTTCTGTATTTGCTCCCATCTGCTCCAGGAGGAAGCTTCCTTGATAATGGCTGAACAAGGACCTGATCTATGAGTACAGCCAAATGTCATTTTATTGCTCTATTCCTTTAGTAGAACAGTACTATTGGGCTTTACATGAGGTCCCTGGAATATCTACTCTAATATTCTTGATCATTTAGGCAGTGTTGGGTATGAGTTCCATTTTGACTTAAGTCTTGGGTATGGGTTCCATTGTGACTTAACTGAGCCTTAATTCAAATCAGATATTGGTTTTTCACTCCCACAAATTTTTGTTTTTGTTTTGTTTCGGTTTGGTTTTTAGTTTTTCCAGACGGAGTTTCTCTGTGTATCCCTGGCTCTTCTGGACTCTTTAGACCACAGTGGCCTTGGACTCACAGAGATCTCTGTCTCCATAGTGCTGGGGTTACAGTTGTGCACCACCATGCCTGGCTCACTCCCACAAATTTTTGTCACCATTACACTAACATAGCTTGCAGACAGGATACCACTGTAGATTAAAAATTAGATAGTTCTTTAGCTTTATCTTTGGTAGCAAAGGTAAGGTGTCATTTATCTGTCTTCAGTCCCTACCTACCTCTGTTGGTCAACAGAAAGGCTATTATCAATCAATCAATCAAAAAAGCATTATAAACAGTCAACCTCTGTGCTAAGGACCCATGGATGAGTAAGGCAGATCTGGCTCAGCCTGCTCAACGCAATGTGAAAATGGGCAAAGTGATCAAATATCCTAAAACCAAGTGATGAACTGACAATGTAGTCTCAAATAGTTTCTTGTGAATCTATAGATGGCCATTTCTTGTCTGCATTGGGATCCACTCAGAAGGAGGCAATAGTTCAACCGAGTAACAACCAACAAAGACTAGCCAAAGTAGTTCTACTCTGTTACTTCAGTGGTGAACTTTAAAGAGCCCTGGTTTGTCAACAGTCTAAAGATCCATAGGGTAACATCTTCTACACCTTTACTCTCTGACTCACTTCCATTCTCAGAAGCAATATCTATTCCAGGGACAGCTTGACAAGACTAAAGTGTTTATCTGGAAAAAAAATTTCCTGAACATACTGTGAGATGTGCAATGGCGAAAGGAGAGAGCTTTACACTCTTCTATCCTCTCTCCCATCTTAGTCATACACAGGTACATTCTCCACCAAAGCACATGGCTTCTGCTGCATTCACAGCAGCTGCTCTACCATTTCCTCAATCCTAATTTATAGAAATTCATTTTCCTGTTATCAAAAGGAATTCCTTACCTCCCATCAGAGTTTTTTTCTCAATTATGCCCTTCCCAAGGCTAGCTTCATCTACATCATGAGCCTTGTCTAGCTGTGATGGGATAATTGTAGTAATACAAGAAGGAGAAATGATCAGTACACAAGAAAGAGAGCAGGACTGTGTGCAGTTCAATGCTTTAGTAAATCTGACTGCTACTCGCAGTCATGAGTATTTTCCTAGAACTCACTGCAGTAGGCCTGCATCAGAGACCTCTCACTGATGCTAACTAGTTGCAAGAGAGCCCAGGTGGTGCCCATTCTGTCCAAGACAAGACTTATTTTTTTCCCACAGAAGGAGACCTATCTCTTCTTCTCTGGACCTGAAAAGCAGTTCTTGACATTTTGTTCCTCCCCAGGGAACTGATTTCTTGTGCAATTTACCTCCTTATTCCCCTCTCCAGTAAAACCTTTGGTCTTTTGACTCACAATGTAATCTTTTATCTTCAAAATGGACAGCATGCCCTCAAGAAAGGCACCTGGGATATTGATCTTACCAGTGTGGAGGAGAAAGGCACACCTCCAAAACTCTGAATGTCCACATTTCCCAGTCTACAACCAGGAGTAGCTGTTTTTCATGTGATGTTATTTGTTCCACAGGATTTAGACAATAGACAAAATAATTTTATTCCTAAAGCAATGCGATATAGCTATAGTTCTCCTAGTTCTTCTAGTCTCAGGTATCTTGAAAACTTAACTGATTCAGTAGGGGCTTACAGAGAATAGCCATAAACCAAGCAGGAGAATCTTCAATCATAAGGGCTATTTAGGCATGGAGCAAGGACATCAAAGGGATGAAATATCTGCTAAGCTGGTGATCAATATTGCTAGCTCATTTAATATTTTATTTTTCATGCAACTGGTAACCATTTAAAAAAGAAAGACCAAAGATTCCATTTTGAGTATTTAGTTTTGAATTTATCCTCTTTTTAAAAATACTAACACTGATCAATACATGAAACCTGCCCTGTGAACATCATTCTCTTACTTGTTAACAAATGACAGACATCCATCAGCACAGGGACCACTGTTCCTCAGGAAACATGCTACCTGGTGGCCTTGAAAGCATGGAAGATTTCTTTGATCAGAGTCACACCCAAGGTGATGTCCATGGAGGCTACCTTGCTTAGGGATAGTCTTCATAGTCATCTGGGTGCCAGGGTGACCAATGCTCTGTGTTCAGAGTGCAGCCACTTCAGAGTCTGACTCTATCTGTGCTATAGAAGAAAAGGCAAAGAAAAGGGTAGCAAATTTTCTGGGGAAAGATTTCTGATTACTGCCTCTTAAAAGAAAACATGTAGATTGTGTTTGACCCACTTGCCCTGCCATTTTGGGCCTTTTGGTGTTTTAACATTTTTGAACTACTTGCCTTGGATTTTGGGTCTTCTGGTGTTTTGAGTGTTTTGACATACTTAATTTGCCATTTTCGACCTTTTGGTGTTTTGACATTTTTAAATTAATTCCCTTGACTTTTGGGCTTTGTGCTGTTTTGACTCTTTTGAACTAATTGCCTTGCCATTTTGGGTATTTTGGTGTTTTGACATTTTTGAACTACTTGCCATGCCATTTTGGGACTTTGGTGTATTGTATCTTAGGACTACTTGCTTTGCCATTTGGAGACTTTTGATGTTTTGACTCTCTTGACATACTTCCCTGGATTTTTAGGGTCTTTTGGTGTTTTAACTCTTTTGACCTTTTTGCTTTGCCATATGGGGCCCTTTGGTGTTTTGACTCTTTGACCTAATTAATTGCCTTGCCATTTGGGGCCTTTTTTTGGGGGGGGAGGGGTTGACATTTTTGAAATACTTGTCTTTCCACTTAGGGCCTTTATTTTATTTTGACTCTTTTGACCTAGTTGCCTTCCCATTTTGGAACTTTGGTGTTTTGAAATTTTTGACCTATTCCCTTGCCATTTAGGGCATTTATGTGTTTGGACTCTTTGGACCTACTTGACTTTCCATTTGGGGCCTTTTGATGTTTTGATATTTTTGACCTACTTGCATTGCCATTTTGGGACTTTTGGTGTTTTGAAATATTTTACCTACTTGCCTTGACATTTTGGGCCTTTTGGTGTTTTGATATTTTATACCTACTTAAATTGCCATTTTGGGTCTTTTGGTGTTTTGCCTCTTTTGCACTACTTGCCTTTCTACTTGGGGCATTTTGGTGTTTTGACATTTTTGACCTACTTGCCTTTCCATTTATGTCCTTTTTGTGTTCTGACCCTTTTGACCTACTTGCCTTCCCATTTTGGGCCTTATAGTGTTTTGACATTTTTGACATATTCCCTTGTCATTTTTGACATTTAGGTGTTTGGACTCTTTTGTCCTACTTGACTTTCCATTTGGGGCCATTTGATGTTTTGACATTTTTGACTTCCTTGCATTGCCATTTTGGGACTTTTGGTGTTTTGATATTTTTTGGCTATGTACTTTTCATTTTGGGGCCTTTAATGATGTGCCTGTTTTGACCTACTGGCCTTGCCATTTTGGGCCTTTGTGTGTTGACATTTTTAAACTACTTGCCTTGACATTTAGGGTCTTTTGGTGTGTTGACTGTATTGACCTACTTCCCTTGCAATTTTGGGCCTTTTGCTGTTTTGACATTTTGACCTGCTTGCCTTGCCATTTGGGGCCACTTGTTTAATTAATATTTTGACCAACTTGCATTGCCATTTTGGGTCTTTTTCTATTTTCACCTTTTTGATCTACTTGCCTTCACATTTTGCAACTTTTGATATTTTGACTCTTTTGAGCTTTTTGCGTTGCCATATAGGGCCCTTTGGTGTTTGGACTCTTTTGACATACTTGCCCTGGCATTTGGGACCTTTTGGTATTTTGACTCTTTTGACATACTTCTTGCCAATTGGAGCCTTTTGGTGTTTTGACTCTTTAGACTTATTTGCCTTGCCATTTGGGCCTTATGTTGTTTTGACATTTTTGCACTACTGGCCTTGGATTTTTGATCTTTTAGTATTTTGCCTGCTTTCACATACTTACCTTGTCCCAGCTCCCCTCAAGCACCCAGCAGCAGAGCTCAGAGAGTATTACACAAAACAGTTCAAACCATTGCAGTTATAGGGCTGAACCTGCCTCATGGAAACCGGAAGAACATGCCTTCTCCTGTGACTGGCAGTTCGATCTCAATGCTCTGATTGGCCAGGGAATCTTGAGTGATATGGTTCGAGTTGGGTGAAACAGAGTAGTTCCTGATCTAGGCTTCTGATATAGGGCCATACCTTTTCCAGATCTACATGCATTTTCAGTAACATTTTTGCCTGTTTTTCCCACTGCTCTGCCTGCCCCTCCCTTTGTGGCCTGTGACCCTTAACTCACCATGGGACTTCAGAGATTGCCTGGCCTCCCATAATATAATTCAGTAGGCACTTCCCCTTCTTCCTTCTAAAATTAAGATAGATACTTGAAGAGAAAATAATTCATCTCCCAGTGGACTTATCACCTTGTCTCACAAGTGGAAGGGTGCCGAGAATATTAACAATTATAGAGAGATTTTAGGAAACAAAAGTTTTCTTAATTGGCTTCATGTGGGGTTCAGGTAAACTGAAGCTACTTTCCACCTAGAAGGTATAAGACAACCCTGGGAGAAAAGCAGGAAAAAGATGGCAAATACTGTGGAGCACAGCACTATTTATTGTTAAACTGACAAATCTTCCTCAGTGGGAAGGTGAAAAAAAAAAAAAACCAGAAGGAACAAAACAAAATACAAGGGAAAATAGAGCTGTATTAGTCAAGGGTCTCTATATGAACAGAACTGATAGAATGAATCTCTCTATGTATGCAGAAAGTACACTTATTAGAATGTTTTGCAGGCTGTGGTCCAACTAGCCCAACAATGGAAAGTTGAATAATAATGTAGTGTACATGTGGCTGGGTGTCTCAGTTGGTGTTGAGTATATACCAGAATTCCAAAGAAGTATGTTCTAAAAAATTAACTTGTTAGCCTGATGTTGGCTAAGCAGACAAAAAACTATCATCTTCAATGTTATTATATATGTAGTTGGCCCCCAGAAGTATGACCTAGATAAACACATTATCACTGCCTAAAATCCAGATTAATCAAGGGTGGTGGCATAAGCCTTTAATCCCAGCACTTGGGAGGCAGGCAGATCTATGTGAGTTCAAGGCCAGCCTGGTCTACAAAGTGAATCCAGGACAGACATAGCTCTGTCACACAGGGAAACCCTGTCTCAAAAAAACAAAACTAAACCCACAAAAACAAAACAAAACAGACAAACAAAAGATCCAGATTAGAAAATGGTTTTCCCACTTCAAAATCTATAATTAAGAAAATTACTCCCATGGTAACCAACTTTTTGGGTATTAGTTAATTCCAGATATAGTCAATTTGGCATTCAAGAATACCAGTCATAAAAACCAAGAAAGAAGATCTGAGAAAAATTGTCCCATGGCAGGCATGTGCCACCAAGTCCAGCTGAATGTGCCACTCTTTAAAGAGCTGGAGACTGCAAGGACTTGGCACCCACAGATCACTAAGGAGACAGGAATGTTAAACACACAGAGTGCTCTACTTGATGAAGGAGATAAAATACTTGCAATCAATCCAAAAGGTTGGGAGTAAATTTTGTTAAAGATCTGGTGACCTCTTTTCTATGTGTTGAGGCAGACCTTGTAATGCCCAGTTCACAAAACCATAAGATAAGCCAGGAAGACTCCATCCAACTCCATGCAAAAGCCAAAAGATCTTTAATTGGGGGTTTGAGCCAAGACAAGGTCCATCACACATTCTCCATGCAGGGAGTCTGTGAAAGATCCCTAACCTGGAAAGTTTGAGGCTTTTAGGGGCTAGGCAAGGGACAGGGACAAACAAGCAGGACAGGTGGGATGTGCTTTCAACCCTTGGCTTTACAAGATTGGCTAAGCATAGCTGACCTTTAGGTAGATTGTTCCAGGCCAAGTGGCCAAACCATGAGCAGAGCAGAGGCACATCTGGTATTTTAAAATCCTGATAAGCTCCTTCCTGGACTTGGAGAGGGTACTCACAGTCACTCCCAGTCTCCTTGAGATCACAGTCTCTTGAGAATGGAGTTGTGTGGCTTTGTTTTCGGGCTAACATTGTTGCCTTACTTTTTATGAGCTCTGCAATAGCTGAGGGAGTAGGTAAGAGCCAAGACAGACTAGGGTCTTTGTTCTTTCAACCTCACCTACCTTTTGCTACAGAGGCAGACCTTACCCAAACTCCCCATAATGATTATCCCAGACTCTTTCTTCCATGGAATATTATTACTCGAACCTAGCGAAATGTCACATATACATTATGAACAGCTGAACACTATGATATTGGCCAGAGATCATATTAACTTATAGGTCTTTTAGCTGCAGGACCCACCCTCTGGGCCACATATACAGTATAAAAGAATTTCTATGTTGTCATGCCTTAAACTTCATTGTGCACCTGAAATTGGACTGTTAGACTGATTGTTCCCTGGAAATCTTTTTCCAAATTGTACTGTTTTAAATATGTTACCAATGAACTGCTTAGTATTAGATTCTCCCAAGTCTGATCCAGGTTGACAAAGTCAATCTGCAGTAGATTTTTATTCTCATCTCTTAGCATGGTTTCTTTCCCAATCTGATTATACTGCAACCCTCTCAACAGAAGTTTGACCTCCAAATGATCTAAAATACTTTAGGCAGGAAACATTATCAGAAGTAGAAAACTTGGAATGCCAATTACCTCAGAAGCTAAGATACTAAAGTTTCTTCCATAGTACAGAGAATTCAGGCCCAGTACATAAGGCAGCTCAGTGCTATTTGTATCTTACTTTCCAGGGATTCTTACACCATCTCCCAGCCTCCAAGGCCAACAGGCATGAATGGGATACAGAGACACACATACTGGCAAATAACTCATACATATTATATAAAGACTAAAATTCTTTTCTTAAAGAGAGAGAGAACATGGCATGTACCATAAACTTATCATTCAAGCTCAGCATGGAGGTGAATTTCTTCAATCTTAACACTCAGAACACAGAGGGAGGAAGATCACTGTGAGTTTGAGGAAAGTCTGTGCTGCATAGTCAACACACACACACATTGGAAAAGAAGAACAAACTAACAGATAAAAAGTCGCATTGGAGAATTTGATAATACAACCTCCTAAAGTCAATTCAGATACTTGATACAAATGCCTATGCAATCATTTTCTTTTTTTAAATTAGTTAATTAATTTTCTTTACATCCTATGGGAGCTTCTGCTTCCTATTCCCCTCCCAGTCCCTCCCTCTCATCTCCCCTCCCCCATCCTCCAGTCCTCCCTTTTTTCTGAAGAAAGGGGAACCTCCCAACGATATCAATCCCACTTAGCAAATCAAGTTGCAGTAAGACTAGGAACATCTGCTATTGTAGCAAGTGAAGGCAGCTCAGTTAGGGGAAAGGGATCTAATGGTAGCCAACAGAGTCAGAGACAGCCCATGGTTCTGGTATCAGGAATCCCACATGAAGATCCAGATGCACAATTGTTACATATGTGCAGAGGGCCTATGTTCATCCTACACATGGTCTCTGTTGGGCAGTTCAGACTCCGTGGGCCATGGGTCCAGGTTAGGTGATTCTGCAGGTTTTCTTGAGGTGTTATTGACCTCTCTGGCACCTTCAGTTCTTCCTCCCCTCTTCCTCAGGATTCTCTAAGATCCACCAAAGTTTGGCTGTGGATCTCCACATGTGTTTAGATCACTTCTTGAGTGAAACATCTCAAATGACAGTTATGCTAGGCAAGTGTCTGCAAGCATAGCAGAATACCATTCATTGTGTCAGGGGTGTACTCTCTCTCTTGGTATGAGTCTCAATCTGGGCCAGTCATAGTTTAACCTTTCCCTCAGTTTGTGTTCCATCTTTATCCCTGCACCTCTTGTAGGCAGGATGAATTGTGGATCAAACTTTGTGGCTCTGTTGCTTTCCCAAGTACCCCAGTCAAAGTCTTTTCTGGTTACTGGAGGTGGCCATGTCAGGTTCTATATCCCCCATTGGAAGGAGTCTTATCTACAATCACTCTCATAGATTCCTGGGAGTTTCCATTGTCCTAGGTTTCTAGCTTGTCCCAGTGATGCACCCACTGTTTCCAGTTCTCTCTCCCAATACTCTCTCCTTCCATGCTCTCCCCATTAGATCTCTCCGTATCCTTTATCTTCCCCTCCCCACACAGTTACCTCCTCCATCTACTTCCCCATGTCTATTCTCTTTCCTTTACTCAGTGAGATGCATGCTTTCACCCTTGGGCCCTCCATGTTACTTTGCTTCTTTGGGCCTGTGGAGTATAGCATAGTTATTCTGTCCTTTAAGGCTAATATTCACTTATAAGTGAGTACATGTCATGCTTGTCTTTCTGGGTCTGGGTTATCTTACTAAGGAACTTTTCTAATTCCACCCATTCACCTTCAAACTTCATGAGGTCATTCTTTTTAAAAGCTGAGTAATATGCATTATGTAAATGTTCCACAAATTGTTTCCAGTTTCTGGCTATTATGAATAAAGCTGCTAAGAACATAGTTGAGCAAGTGAGCTATTGTTCAGCCTGGAAGAGTACCTGGTCCTGGTGCATCCTCTGCTGTCTGGTGTTCTCTTTATCCACTGTCTGAAAGCAGGGCTCTGCTTGGTGGCCTGGCCCTCCACAAGCACAACCTGAAGTTGTCAGAGATCTTGACCTCCTGCAGATGCAGACCTTCTAGATGTTCTGTGATCAAGATCCCATTCTGTAAGAGATGTCACTGCCCTTGGCTGAGCACACCTCCCATGGTCCATTGGCCTTCTCCTGCCTGGCCATCTTAGGCTGCTTCCTGCCACTGCTGGCCATGGGCCTATGCTACAGATATATCCTGTGGGCAATGGTAGGGACACTTACTGGAGAGGACAGCTAACTGGACATGTCAACTTTCAAACACTTAGATTGAGAGCAGCCTGAAGCTGAGAGTGTCAGAACCTGTTCAGAGGTTTGGAAGTTTTGATGAGGTGATTCAAATGAAACTTGAAAATGGTTGGAAAGGAGATAGGTACAGATTTGCCCAGAAGTCTGGTAACACCAAGGAGCCCATCCTGAACTGCCCAGTAAACTGCCCCAACATTGCTCAAGCTCAGCTCCCAGTCTTTCCTTTACATAGAACTTCCCAACCTGCTCCTCCCTGCTCTGTGTCCTGACTGCAGTCTTTTCTGACCTGGGCCGTTACTTACTATGATTTCAAGGGAAGATCCTTTCTGGAGTCAGAAGGATGTGTCCTGGTTGTGGGAGGTTGTCTGCAGCAAAAGCTTCTACAAACTCACCAGGACCTATGCTCCACTTTCCTGCACGTGAGCTCTGAGATGTGGTGAAAGGACTGTGCACTCATGACATAGAAGTGCAGGGCCTTAAGGGACCAAGGGTGACAGTTGGGAGGGTGGAGAGTGAGGAGCCATGTAGAGAGCCTCCAGTTGATATATTGTTAGACCCGAGGTGGAAAGAATAACAGTTCAGTGTAGGTTGAAAACATGGTTTTCAGGATAAGTTATTCATAGGAAAAGGAAACTTATTCTTGTAAGATATGGGGACTTACAATATATAACAATGTGGCTCCTGTTTTGCTTTCACAATATTGAGTCCAGGACAGAGCCTGGGGAACAATATGAGTACTCCTTATATTGGTGGTTCCCTATCTGACTGGATTAGGCACCACACCAAACACCTGTTTTCACAGAGAGACCCTGTGTTAAGCAGGAAAAACAAGTTAAAGTGGCTGCTCTCAGACTCAGTCAGAAAAACAGCAGCAAATGACCTTGCAGGAGTAACTTTGTTAGTTTTTTGTTTGTTTGAGACAGGGTTTTCTGTGTAACAGTATTTATTCCTTGTCCTGGAAGTCACTTTTTAGCTCAGGATGGCCTTGAACTCTCAGAGATCTGCCTACCTCTGCCTCCAGAGTACTGGGATTAACGGCATGCACAGCCACACCTAGCCTCCAGGAGTAACAATTAAGAAGAGAAAAAGGGTGCTGGCTTTGGCAGCACATATACTAAATTGGAACACTACAGAGATTTGCATGGCCGCTGTGCAAGGATGACATGAAAATTTGTGAAGGGCTCCACAATTAGAGAGAGAGAGAGAGAGAGAGAGAGAGAGAGGCATGGTGTGTTAGAATGGGCTAACATGGAGTAGTATATTGTGATTGGGCTTGTTAATTAGGTGAACCAAAGGGGGTTTTGATTGCTGGACTTTAATACTTTGAAAGCTGGACCTTAGTAGTCAGCCTCAGAAGGAGGAAGTGACCTAATAAGGAAATAGACCTTGGTGGATATCTTTAGAGGTGTAATCTTAAGTTATTATTTTGTTTTAATAAAGGTATGTTTTAGTCTGAGAATAGCCACATGAACCAATGAGATACTGATCTCAGTCAGATATTGATGGTTTACTGAATGAACTCCTGTAACAGTAAATTTTTATTTATACTTATACGTTTATTATTCCCACATCCTAAAACCCAAACCCTAACTCTAAAACATACTATCTAAGACACCGTGATACCTATAAAACAAACACTTAACACTAACCTAAACTTTCTTGAAAGGATATTCTCTCATGTTAATTCTCTTAGCATGGATCCATCTAGATGGACTGGATTTCAATAGGTCTTTTAGTCTTAAGGTCTATGAGTCTTATTCATCAGATGGCAAGGCTAATGCATAAATTTAATCTGTTTTGACTATTGAAATTGTGCATCCTTTAAATTAGGCAAGAATTCCCTCTAGGTCCCAGGGACCAATTGTTTGCCAGATGAAAAGTTTCTTGGGTTCACTTTCCAATGATTTGGGTCTCCAAGGCTCAGATCTGGCATTTTGGCCTCTCAGATGCTCTGAAGTTCCAAGGGGAGATACTTCTCCTTTCCAGTGTTCTGGAGCACCAGGGAGGGTCTGCCTGTACTTTATCCACCAGCAAGGATTTCCTGCAGGTCAGCACGAAATGGTCTCAAGCATGGTTTCAAGCTTGCACATGTGCACAGCCATCACTGGGGTTTGCTGTCTCCAATGGGAAGCACTTCTTTCTCTTAATTCATACCAGAG
>CAJQZJ010001034.1:611169-622565 GCA_907164525.1 Lophiomys imhausi
TGGTAAGCCATTCTCTTGGCAAGAAAAACCACTTGCTTCAACTGTAGCTTTTTTTTTTTTGATCCTTTGAGACAGGGTTTTGTAACAGAATTTTTGATTAATTTAAAAATACATTTGTGAATGTGTTTTATGTTTTGGTCCCAAGTGTTTGATCCAGTGCTATAAACAAATATGTGAAAGAGACATCATGTCTCTCGGATAGAAATTGCTTCATGCATGGCACATGCTTTTTGCCAGCTGAGAAACATCCTTTGATAAACAGACATCTTAGAGAGTGCAAGCTCTTAGACAATAGGAAAATACCTCATACATGGAGTGTGACATTTGTCAATTGGAGAACAACTTTGTGTAGTCTCTAAGAGAACCCCAAAGCAGAGAGGCATGACCTTTTGATTAGCTCTGTCTCTCATAGCCTTACTTCACTTTGAAAGACTGTAGATAACTCTTAGAGACTTGCTGCTACACTTGCTACTGGTAATTGTGGGCCAGGTCAGGCTGAGAGAATGAATGCCCCAAGAGGGGGAACTGCAATTGCTGTCACCACCTTCCCCAATACTGGAGCAGTTGTGTAGCTACTGTCACTGCTACTGAGGTGTTTGTTCCTGTGGCTGCTTCCTGCTTTGCTGGTTGGCTGTGTGTGCTCTTGTTGTGTGAGTGGACTGCCAGAATCTAGGTATTAGGTGACGATCCAGCACCACAGACAATGCAGTATGGCCAAAAGGCATCAGTTGGGGCTGGTGATGACAGTATAGGCTGCATAGACAAAACTCAAGTGAGAAACCATACTCACAAGCCAGAGAATACATAAGGAGCATTTGCCTTACACACTACTTCATCACTGTCAACCCCTTTCAAGGCTTCCAGCTTGACAAACATATAGGAAGTCCTTCTACTTTTCCTGACAGCCCCCAGGAGATGAAAATGTGCCCATTTAGAGACTGGAATGAATCACACTCCAGAGCTCTGAACTACACTCCCCTAAGTGTGCCTTCTATGGTCTCCCTGAACCCTGGATTCCATGAGTGTTGAACTGTCTTTCAAATGTAGAAATTCCAACCCAGTAATGTGGAATGTGAAATTAGAAACTAGAATTCTAAATTAGAAATAGAATCTTATAAATTTTTTTTCAGTGATGAAGGGACAAAATTTTTATTCTGTATATGTCTGTATATTTACATTCTTTTTACAGCAAATAGGAAAAGCCTACAGCTTTTGACCCAGGTATTCTGATAGAACGAAAAAGGACTTCAATTCTCTGAATTCAACCTAATAGCTAATTGCAAGGTTTGACTCCTAGGAAAACTACTATTGGTAAGGAATCAACATTTGACAACGTAATAATTAGAAAAATAGATGTATTACTTTAATGGCTAATGGCATAATTGAGTTTTAGAATACCTGCCAAGCATGTGTGAAGGTCTGGGTTTTATGCTCAGCACCAGGAACATGATCTCTCTCTCTCTCTCTCTCTCTCTCTCTCTCTCTCTCTCTCTCTCCTCTCTCTCTCTCTCTCTCTCTCTCTCTCTCTCTCACACACACACACACACACACACATGCATCCAAATGCACACAGATCCACACATCGTTAAATTTATAAACATGAAAACTAAAGTACTTATATATAACGATATCATTATACCTAGGTGGTCTGCTAAGAGATAAGGGTAAAGACCCATGGTCATGTAGCTGATCTTCAAAAGAAGGTATACAAATACACAGAGAGACTCAAAGAACACAAAAGATCAGAGGGCAAAGAAAAAGGGGAAAATATCACCAAACTGGTGGATATGTGAAGATAGTATGTGGTATTATTCCCACTGTGTTATACTTTTCTGTATATTTATAATTATGTTTGAATAAATAAAATACTTTAATCATAGCAAGAAAATTTTTCTTGTAAATTAAGTTATACAATAATAATAATTTGCTATGAACTATTGAGCTAACTTGACTTATTCTTGCTTCATATTGCCTATATTTTTCACATATTGAAAGGCATATATACATCTCAATGTTTATCTTTTTCCCCCTCTTCCTCTTCTTTTGCCTCTCTCCACAACCTTACTCCTCTTCATTCTCCCTTTCTTCTGTATTCCATACATCTTTCTCTTCCAGTCAGTAACTTCAAATATCATTTTTTGGTCTTAGATGAACATACCCTGGCTGAGCTTGGGATATCCTTAATTAATACTCCAGTTGCTGCAGCCTGCCAGTAGGACTGTGTGACATTGATTGACGGCCTGAAGATTGAGAATAATTAAGAGATAAAAGCTGAGAGCAGAATTAAGAAACAAAAGCACAGGATCGGAAAGTCTTCAAGTTAATACAGCAGCCCCGACTTTATTTTGCAGTTCCTTTTTTTTTTAAGTCCAGCAAACAGGTTATGTTTAGTACAAAGAGGTTTGATTCAGTATCCATGCAATGAAACTAAAAACGGCAAAGAAGTCTGATCTTTTGTGTACAGGTGGCAACAGGTAGTCAACTTACAATATTATAATATCCTTCCCTCTGTTACTAGGAAACTCAGTAACCTGGGATCCAATAGAAACAAGGAAAGTGGAAAGTAAAATGCACTAACAGCAAGGGTCTTCAAGGAGACATGCTGGCAGAACATACTGTTTGTTATTGTAAAGGGAATGTGAAGCCAGCCAAGTAACTCAATGTCACCAAGTTGGAGAAAAGTTCTCTCCCAGACACCTTTTCTAATATGCACACATCTCTCCACATGTACTGCAATACCCTTCCTCTCATCCCTCCCCTTGGCTTCATTAATGTATATCTTCAAAAGCAACAAAAACACACTGTGCATTAAAGTAACTGGTAGCATATTTTCAAGTGAATCATTGTTAATCTTTTCTTCTGTTATCTTGTGAATACAAATATTAAAACTCAACTATATTAATTATTGATTGAAAATATGAAAACAATAGTTCATATAAAATACATAGTCTGGTAGTTAGCAGATTGCCCTGAGATGTGAGTTGAAGAAGCAAAATTATTGGCAATTATGGTAAGGGCCAAAATTTTTCTTGATTTCTAGGGTAGAAATGATCAGTTGCTGTGAGTGTGCATGATAGTTTAATGTGTACTAAAGGGAATTTAATACATGTCTGGACAGACACTTGACTCCAATATGTAGGTTGAAGAGGAAGAAATAATGATCATAGCAACCAGAACTTCCTCTACAATGTATATTTTAACTGGAGAACATATAGCAGCAGCCAACGAGCAGCAAGCTAACAGTACAAAGAGATACAGCCAGATGTATCTACTAAGAAAGGGGCACTGTTCTGAGCTCACTGGACTGCAGAGGCTGCCATTAATTTATCATAAGGAATTAAAGTATGGACATTGGAAAATACCTTTGGAGAACAAATTGTCACTGATCTTTCTGCTTCTGGGAATTATAATGTACAAAGTAAGAAAAAATTGGTATAAAAGTACAGAATTTTTATGCCAAGATTTTAAAGATTACCCTTCATAAAAATATTATAAGCTATTTGTTACCAAAAGGGCACAGGTGTGAGTGGCATCACCTGCATCAGTGGGCCTCTCACTAACAGTTATTTCACTGGACAAGGTATATGGTAGGACATGCGTTAGAATGGATGCTGGTTGGTAAAGTTTTGACTGGAATTATCTGACAGGAGCTGTGTGATTGATCCTGCGAGAGCCAAGTATTGCTCTAAACATTAGTTTCATATGTATAAAGGGGTAAGTAAGGTTCATAGTGTCTAAACAGCTTGAGGTAATTTTTACATAGAATGGTGCCTTTATCCAAACTAAGTCACATGTAAAGCAATTGATATTTGGATAGAACACTTTTCAGCCTGAAAGAATAACAATGAAGAAAATGGAATCATGATTCATTTTCTCTCATAAATTACAAAACTAAAATATGAGACTTTAGTTCCTGAAGTACTACTCCTTCATTTCTTTGAGTCTCATCAACATTATTTCATCACATACTAATTCATAATAGGCACTGTACTGTTTCACTGTAGCATTTAAAACTATAATAAACATGTCTAAAGAAATAGATACACCACTCACTATCAGTTTTAAATATTTATTAAATTACCTGTAGCATAAGTGTTTCCATCAGTGGCATTGATCACATTCACAATGTAATCAAGATTATTTTGTTGAAGACTATTGTCCTTTCTCAAACAGTAAGCACTAGGTCCATTCACCAATCCTTTACTCTCCTTACTCAATCTCTGGGGCAGGATTTTGTCTACTTATTGTTTTAATATTGGAGATGTTTCCACTTTCTGAAAATTATGATTCATGCTTCTAAGAACATTTATGCACAGATTTTTCATCTCTTTTTTATGTGGCCTACACCCAGGAATGCGGCTGCAGAGTCACATGGAAATTCTTTATAATTGTGAAACCATGGACAGCTTCTTCCCACGGGAACTGGCACATTTCATATTTCTTCCAAACTTTCCACATATATTTTATCTGTAATCATCTATATCAGAAATGTTGACAATGCTTATGGCCCCAGCATGCATATGTACCTGCACAGCACATCTAAGAACACCAAGCTACAAAACTGACATAGCAGTGACATCAAAGGATATGGTGATATGCACAGTGGAAAATACCTAGGACATACTTATTTGAATGTTAACTGATCTAACTTGTGTAAGGATAATTCCACATTTTACTCACTCAAAAAAGTTTCATGGTCATTGAGTAGAAAGGTCATTGTCCTTACCCCTCTCTCTCAGCTACCACTCCAGCACCTTGCCTGCTTGCGTGTTGCCATGCTTCCCACCATGATGATAATGGACTAAACTTCTGAAACTGTAAGCAGGACCCAATTAAATGTTTTTCTTTATAAGAGGTTCCTTGGTCATGGTATCTCCTCACAGCAATAAAGCCATAGCTAAGACAAGGATGATGGACTTGAAGGCTGAACAGTTCTCTGTCCCCACTAGGTCCACATAGTCCTTCATCCACAGGTGACTTGGTGGGATGACATGTTTTATCCTAAACTTTTCCTTATGGATAGAATGAAAATCAAGCATCTCTGTTGGTCTGTTTTTATTTTAGGTGGAATTGCTAAAGCTAAGACCCAGTTCCTCCTCCTCTAGAGCAGAAGAAGACCCTTCCATCTCTATCATCCAGGAACAGCTCATGCTATGGCAGACGGGTCTCAGCAAACGTGCTGAGGGAGGCCTTACCAAGTTCACACTGAATACACCTTTTCCACTACCACAAGAAGTCACAGAGTATCCTGTATTTTATGACTGGTAAGTGTTTAATATTATTGTGCTATGTATTTTTAAGATGCAAAGTTTTAGACTCCACATGCATAAGTCTAGGAAATTCCATTTTCACAATTCTCACTACTATTTTTGAAGGTCTGAGATTTCTTCCATTCTTAAAACCAAACCAGGAAAGTTATGTAAAAGCAGAGGGCAGATTTTTCATCCCATAATACTAGTGAGCAGCAGCCAATTGCTATGAAATATTTCAAATATTCTGAGGCCATTATTTCTTATATTTCTCTAACAATTGCATTAATTAATCTATCCAAGATTTATTTTGTAGTTAAGTCAACTTTCAGAACTGCTAATAGGCTAAAACAACAGAATCTGGATCATAACCCAGACAGCAACTTTGCTCACCACAAATCAGAGTAGCTTGTCCCTGTTGATCCTCAACTCCTTCCCGTAGTATGTACTGGTAACAAAACCTATATGTAGTAATTCTTCAATCATTCTCTCTGTCTCCACTTCCTTGACAGAGCTGTCATCACTACTACTGGAATTTTTCTTTTATTTTGAGACTTTGTCATTGGTAATGCTACATGCTATCTTTATGTTCTTGCAATGAATCACAGCACACATTTATATTCAAATGCATGCATCAGGAGGATCCCTGCTAATCATATTTTAAGATGTTTCATTTTCAGGGGAAAATGTCTGTGTAGGTCACGAGCTTCCAAAATTTAAAATCTTCTTGAATAAACCAGAAATGTAGAATTACTAACATGTATCACCATGCCTGTTTCTTTTTCTTCATTCTTGATTATGTTTTCTACAGAGGTATGCAGCAGAGCAGAATTTTCACTAATTATTGTCTAATAAATGGGGATAATATCCTTGCCAAAACAAAAGAGTAAGAAAGTTTACATTTTTGTGTAGTAAGGATTGATAAAAGCACAGACTTTCTTAATGATAAAATGATTACAAGTACATACATACATTGTTAGACTTGACCAAACATCACTCACCAAGGAGATATGGAAGTGCTTCTTTCTCGAGCCTTTTCTGAACTCCACAGGGCCTTCGAGCAGCAGGGTTTGAGGTATGTAATCTCATGATATGGCTTTCTCCTTGAAGATGTCTATCTCAGGGTAAAGGTTTTTCTGGTATGGGTCAAAACGTAACTCAACAGATAGTGATCAATTTATAAGATACAATTTTATGTTAAATTTAAAAGGTGACATGAAATTACCACAAGGTCTGATGGGGTGGTGTTAAGTATTATTAATGTGAATTAATTGGTCCTGGTTTCTGTCTGTTACTTACATGGCCTCTGATTTGTTAAATAAAATGCTGAGGCCTGAGATTGGGCAAAGACAGAGAATGGTGGGACTTCCTGAGATTAGAACAGGAACCCTGCGTTTTGCACAGAGGATACATTCCAGCCAGGAGTAGGAAGAAGGAGGACACACACAATGGGTTAGAAAAAGAAACCTCATTCCACATGAGCAGGATAATCGGCATAGTGTGGACAATAGCGGTACAAGGGGACGTATGTATATATGGGGTCATATTTGGTAAGAGAATTTTGAGCTAGCTTAGGCTCATAAATAAGCCAAGATTGCTCAATTAAGGTCAAGTCTTGTTGAAAGCCATGTGGTCTCTGTGTGCTCATTAATAATGGCTGGTTAAGGACTAACAGCCAGCAACCAATTAAATATAATATAAATACTGTGAAACAATTTAATTAATTATTTATACATATAGTGCCCAAATACGGCAATTAGAATCCATGCTTACAGCCTGAGAAGGCCCAGGTAAAAGGGCAGTTTCCTGGCTAAAGAGCAGGGAGCCGAACCTGAATACATCTCAAAGGAGTGGCTCCCTTAACAAAAAATATGCCTGGCAGCAAATGTGGAAAGCTTAGTTCTCCTTACATACTAAAATACTGGCAGCCTGCTAAACAGAGCTTGAGAATGGAATTAACTGCCTAGATTAAAAATGGAGGAATTCATCATGCCTCAATACATTTGGATTCAAATTGAGTTTGTTTATCTTAGCATGCAAATGATTTTTACCCTGACTATTGTGGTCCTGGGTTTCTTTTCTGAGAAAGTTCAGACTAGGATAGTCTTGACGGGAAGAATTTACAGATGGAATGCTAAATTGCCAACAATGATAAAGGGGGAAGGAAGGAGGCCTTCCCTGATAAATAAGGCAAAAGTGATGACAGCTGGAACTCACCACTTCCTGGGTACTAGGCACCTGTCAGGAGTTTCTGGTACTGGCCTGCCAGTTAAATGTAGCCAAAACTAGATTCTGAGGAATAATTAGCAAAGCTTTAATTGCAGCTTGGGATGGCATGGTTAGACATGCCAAGGCTTTTGCAATGTTGTTTGTTTGCTTGATTTTTGTTTAGATGTCTTTGATTTTCCTATATTAGGAGGTAGAAAGGATATTTTTCTGGTATGTCATTACTAAAACATAAGAGGTTTTTGAAGATTTTATGCAGATTTGGAATTATCACTGCAATTCTGAGTTACTCTCAGTTACAGAGTTATTGTAAGAACCCAGAGTTAGGCTGGGGAAGAACATGCAAACTGCATGCCTCCCACAGCCAACTGTTAAGAAAAGCTAACAAAATAGCATACCATGCTATTCTATACCAATTGACTTAAGAATGGGGTTTCGGGCTGGAGAGATGGCTCAGTGGTTAAGAGCACTGGCTGCTCTTCCAGAGGTCATGAGTTCAATTCCCAGCATCCACATGGTGGCTCACAACCATCCATAATGAAATCTGGTGCCCTCTTCTGGCCTGCAGATATACCTGCAGACAGAACACTGTATACAGATCTTAAAAAAAAAAAATCTTAAAATCTTAAAAAAAAATCTTAAAAAAAAAAGAATGGGGTTTCCATGAGAGAATTGGAACTCAAACTAATATAAAATGGTTTAATTAATGTTACTGTTTAATAATGGTAATTCAATTATTTAAATTCATACCTTGATTCAAAATTTGAGAGACAAGGACAAAACAGGTTCCTTGTATGTTCGAGGCCAATCTAATCTACAGAGCTCTACAGAGTAAATCCAGACAGCCCAAGCTACAAAGAGAAACCCTATGTCAATAAGGATAGATATATCCACATAGAAATTGAATCTCCAAAGAAAGGAGAAAAGGAAAGAAAAAAATATAAAAATGCATACCTTTGATCACAAAACATGGGAGACAAGGATAGAGACAGATAGGTTCCTTTTGAGTTTGAGGCCAACCTAATCTAGAAAAAGCCAGAACAACCCAGAATAAACCTGTTTTAATCAATTAATAAATTTATGTCAACTGTAGAGGAGAATACTTAAACTCCATACAGTCTTATTCAATATTTTCAATTTAAAATAGATTATATAGAGGATATATATGTAATACTATTAAATGCCATCTTTGTATGGCATGAGTGGAGATTTACAAATGTCTTTCTGGTCAAAGAACAGAAAATATTCCTTAATTGATTTGTGCATTCTGCACATCCAACACATTTTGGTAAGTGCAGAACTATATGTTACTTGTGAAAAATTATATGTTTTCAGAACAGTGGGACCAGAGTCCAAAGAAGACAAGACAAGTAGCCCAAATGATCCAGCCTCATAGACTACCTCAATAGATGTTTCTTCAAAAATCTGCATCCAGAAAAACTTCACACAGCTTGCTAAGATGGCCCAGCCTCAAAAACTGTTCCAGAAGACATTAATAAAGCCCTGAACTTTCCTACCCAAAGTCCAGCTTCAGACTACAAACTGCTCAGGACATTCAAATTGCTGAGCACATAGAGACTGGATAAAAATGTTACTATTAAATTGATTAACCACTTTTTTACCATTTTTTTGGGCCCCCAAATAGGTTTTCTGTGTCCCAATTCAGCATGAAGCAGTTTTAAGAGAGCGACGCCCCATTCCCAAAAAGTGAGGTGGATGATAGATGCTGTTTAGGGGGAATGGTTACAAATTGTTATAATGTCTTGTTAAGCAAGGTGTAGGAGGTTAGACTCAGGGATTTCTTTCTTTTCTCCATCCTTCTTTCTCTCTTATGTAGGGGGAAAGAACTTGAAAAGTAAAAGAGAAGGGATATATGTATACAATATAGAAATGATAAGATATAAGGATAGAGTATTGAATCTGCTCTGAAACTCAAAACTATTGTTATTCTCAAATAAGGTTATCTTTCAATACATTGATATAGAATTTTTTATATTGATACAAAAATAAGGTTAAATTTTGATTCATTGGTATAGAACTTAGACACATATTATGTATATTTCAACTTATGTAAGGTATTGTGCCTATACAAATAATTTAAAAGAACAGGTTTACTTACGATCCTTTTTAAAATATTTATTTATTTATTTAATATGTATACAATGT
This sequence comes from Lophiomys imhausi, assembly GCA_907164525.1. Lineage (NCBI taxonomy): Eukaryota > Metazoa > Chordata > Mammalia > Rodentia > Muridae > Lophiomys > Lophiomys imhausi. The sequence continues at coordinate 620,811 of CAJQZJ010001034.1, forward strand.
TCTGTATTGAAGTACATATGCCTGCAGGCCAGAAGAGGGCACCAGATCTCATTATAGATGGTTATGAGCCATCATGTGGTTGCTGGGAATTCAACTCAGGGCCTCTGGAAGAGGAGCCAGTGCTCTTAACCTCTGAGCCATCTCTCCAGCCCTACTTCCGATCCTTTTATGGGTTGCTATTGAAATCTATTTAGGAGTCTGGATAATACAACTTAACTGGCCTGTTGAGCTTCTGGTCATGTCAAATACTAGTGTTAATTTATCACAAAATAGACTTAATGTCCTAAACAGTTAATAAATGGGTAAAATTATACAGTTTGCTTGTTCAAGATAAATAGATTTATAAATAAAATAGTAGATGTCTTAAAACTCTCAGAGGCACACAAAAATAGCATTTAAAGATATTTTTCCTATTTTAAGAATTGTTTGACTTAAGACAGTCAGCTCCTGACAACTCCCATTTGACTTGGAAGAAAACAATGAGCATCAGAAAGAAATCTCCCTATTGTGCAAAATCGGGAGATTACTTTTTGATGCTCATTGTTTAATTCCTATTGGGCAAAAATGCCCCTGCTCTCTCAACAGACTATATACAGTCCAAAGATTGACCAGAGCTTAAATGCAGGTAAGTCGGTGTCCTGAATCTGCAGAGACAGAGTGGGAAAATCCTTCTTATTTCCTCATGCCCAGTTTAGTCTGTGAAAAATGCTTGGCCAGAAGGCTGAAGATGATGCTCCAACAATATCGAGAGATATCTGGGACTGTCTAGGCAACAAACTCATACTTTTTGGAAGCTGCTCTCCTATGCTTCCTAATCACTCAAATAATAATTTTAAACCTTATGTCTTTGATGGGGTTGAAGGCATAATGGTTATAAAATTTCAAATGAACTTGAGTTGTTCAGGATTTAGAAGGATATTTTCAAGTCTAAATAAAATCTTTAGGTTTATAAATATAGGATGTGATAGAAATTAGGTTCAGAACTTTAAACACATGAAGATAGATGACTTTTTTCTTCTTCAAGATTGCCTGATACAAATAGGCTAAACATTATGGGTGTAACTTTTGTATATGGTTTTCTTGATTGTTTCATATTTGTTCTTATTGTTTTTACTATGTGAGTTAGAAAATTTAGTCTTTTTATTAGATAAAAGGAGGGAAATGATGGGGTGGTGTTAAGCATTCTGAATGTTAATTAATTGGTCCTTCTTGCTGTCTGTTACTTACATTGTGTCTGATAGGTTAAATAAAATGCTGAGGCCTGAGACTGGGCAAAGACAGAGAAAGGTGGGACTTCCTGAGATTAGAACAGGAACCCTGCATTTTACACAAAGGATGCATTCTAACCAGGAGCAGGAAGGAGGACACACACACCATGAGTTATAAAAAGGAACCTCATTCCACATGGCCAGGAACATCCACATAGTGTTGAGAATGGCAGTCCAAGGGGACATATGTATATATGAGGTCATATTTGGGTAATAGAATTATGAGCTAGCTTAGGTTGGCCAGGTTTTGCTCAATTCAGGCCAAGGCTTGTTAAAATCCATGTGGTGTCTGGGTGTTCTCATTTATAATGGCTGGTTAAAGATTAACAGTTACCACCCCAAAATTAACAATAATCTAAATACTGTAAATAACTTAATTAGCCATTTTCAACAATAGTCTCATCCTCTAAAGCCAGAATCTCCTCGTGTGTGTGTGTGTATGTGTGTGTGTGTGTGTGTGTGTGTGTGTGTGTGTGTGTGTGTGTGT
>CAJQZJ010001034.1:622575-641831 GCA_907164525.1 Lophiomys imhausi
TGTGTGTGTGTGTGTGTGTGTGTGTGTGTGTGTGTGTGTGTGTGTGTATGTTGGATGGCGGTAAGTAAAAATAAAATAAAATGAAATCTGTGTGTCAAAAGACCACAATGAAGACCATCATTTAAAAGACATTCCTGCTTATACTGGTGTCTTAAATGACCAAACTTGGGTGATAGTAATACAATAGTGTGTAGCCTGAAAGTTTATGATTCCTTATCTGCTGACACTTAAATTAATCAATGAACAAGACTCTATTAAATTGTAAATCTCTATATAAAGGTATGCTTTTGAGTAATTGCTACTTAAATCAACTGATCTGTTACATTGAATTGAATGAAAATAAAATGAAACAAGGCCTATATATCAAAATACTGCAATGAAATCCATTACTGTGTATATTAACTTAAGTAGATTTAAGGAAAATAAAAAACACATTCAATAATGATTTATTCTAATTTCTATCATTGAAATAAATATTTCCTTCAGCATCTATTTTTTTCTGTCCAATCACATACTACACACTGCAAAGGGGACATAGATAGGTGTAGTAATTTAGATTTTAAGAGTAAGTAATGACTAAACAGTGAGACTAAATAGTGAGGGGGATAAAGGCAGTTATTTTCCAGAGTTCTAATTGGGCTTCCTGTATTCTGTGTCACTAAACTCTATCCTGAAGTCCTCTTTTTATATCTTTGTACATTACCTAACTTCATACCAGGGTCCATCCCTGGATGAGGAGAGAGCAAGAAGTAGGGTGGATGCAAGAGCAGACACAGAGGAAGCAGACACAGGACATTTTCTAGTTTCATTTTAACAGAGATGGGACAGAGAGGAAGCACATCTCAATATGGTGTGACCTACTCAGACAATCTGTGTCTTTCACAGGCTTTATTTATATACAAAACCCTTTCCTCAAATTAAAAGGGGGAGTTATAGGGGAGAAGAATATACCTTAAATTAAAAAAAAAAGTGATAGGAGGGTGAGAGGAAGAGGGTAAGAGGGTGGAACCAGGAGGGGGAGGAGAGAGGGGATTATGATTGAGATGTAACTTAAAGAAACAAATAAATGAAAATCACCTTTAATCATTGATTACATAATTTTAAGGTACAATCTTTCTTGTTTATATAAGCTTATAAAAGAAACGAACTGAGGAAACAGTAAATTTCATGAGGACTAAAAATTAACATTATGATAAAATCAGTTTTCTTTTAACTCTCTCTATATATATTTCATAAAGTTCATGTCGTAAAACCTGGTGTTTTCAGAAATGCCAGAGAGAATGGCTCTATTAGAGTTTGACTAAGTTAAAAGGTCCGAAGTTATTTCCTACTACTGATTATATCAAGCTTATGCTGTATTCTTTTATTAGCCTGAATAGCTAATATTTCTACAGAAGCTCATCTCTCAGTCACTTGTTTAATTCTTCCTTCTCTAGCTCTGTTTTCTTTTTATATTTGGCATAGGACCATCATTCTTTCCTTTGATTTCTAAAGTACCATGCAGTGTTTTTGGCAGTACACAAATTTTGCTTAAACAAGGGCAATCTATTCTTTATTTTTCTACAATACTAGGGCCTAACAAGTTTGCTCAAGAAGTCAGGCAGTTCACTGAGTCAAAATGCTTTTTTCTGTGTCTTTGTCATAAAACCTTGTATAAATATGATTCCTATCTTTATTACAACACTGTAAAGGGTAGAAGAACATCAGTAAGTCTCAAACTGCTTGCTTTTCCTTCAGGAGGGCACCAAGGATGGTCATTAATTGTATAATCAAATCTTTTCCTGTCCATACTAGTTGTGTGTTTCTGACACTGGGCATACATAAGAAAAGTAATATGAAAACATAATGGTTCAGTTATGGTTTGCCAGCTTCTAGAATTTCCCTAAGATTTTCTTCTTTAATATTTTTCTAGATCCCATGTCTTATGTTAACTATTTAAGTAATGAGTTCTATAGAAGTCTCAATTTTATGCATATCTGATTCTTCCAGGAAACTATCCTTAGTTTTATTTTTATTAACATGAGCTATTATAGGAATTATAGGAATGTTATATTATCCCATCACTAGCCTTTGGTGAGGGGCCTTACACAGCAAGAAACATAAGTTGCATGGAAAATTTCCACTAAGTGCGGTGAAGGTTGTCCAAGGGAGTCCAGGTTGTTCAAGAACTGGATCTTTGTCAAACAGCACTTTTAGGATGCTTGACATTGCCAACACCAGTTTCAGTTTCATAGACTTACTGTGGCTTGCTAAACAAATGATTATATGATTATCCTTTTATACAATTGTAAACAACATTTTGTTTGCTTTTGGTGTACAGTAGGAAGACAGTTTGAAAATCTCTTTTAAATGATGTATTTTCAAAAAAAAGAAAGAAAGGAGGTTGGTTATGTACAATTTTCACCATAAATTCAATAAAATCCAGTGAAATTTTCTAAGAATTTATAAGAGGAAAGATGATTATGAAGCTATGTGCCATGTGGACAATCTCAAAAATTTCAATCAGATTATGATGAAGCAGTACATACACTGACATAATATGACTTCTATACCATGAAGCCAAAACAATCAAGAATGTGTGCAATATTTGTGAAAGAATAATGGGAAACAAAAAGCCAAAGACAAAAGCACAAAAGTATAGACAAGCTTTCATCAAAAGACCTAAGGAAACTTCACTAGGAATAATGTGAACTTGTCTAATTTATCTATGATTGTATGTATATATAAATTAAATAAACACAGATTTTACAACTCATAAGAAATAACTCAAAATCCCTCCTAAATTGTTACATTGGGCTATGGTTCTGAAGCCCATCATGCCTCTTTCTGATTTCAGGCAAATACAGCACCAATGAAAACTTCACATAAAACATTGCTGACGTATGTCTGCTTCCTGCCATGTGGATAATGGCACAAAATGTGGAATCTGCCCAATTCACCTACCCAACATAATGCACACCTTAGAAACTTCTGCAGCTCAGAAACTCCTTTTGTTCCCTGGAATTGAATTTCTTTGAATGATGCCATTGTGGCTGGTAGTAGTGAAAAGTTAGATTCAAACTAAATATTTATGAAGGATGATACCCATCACCTCCTTTCTAACAGATTCTAAACTATTTGTTAAATTTACAACAAAAAAGCCTGAATGTGTATGCAATGTCCAGAACTTCTAGAAATCAGACCTTCATTTTTTCAAACTGTCTTCCTACTGCACACCAAAAGCAATTCCTGGGTGTGCACATTGGACACATATGTTCTAAGTAACACAGCTTCCTGTAGTCAGGGCTGCAGAGCCTCCACCTCTCCAGAGAATCCACACTCAGGAAGGTTTAGAGGCCTAGGGCCTCTGACCAGGTCACCCATGTACCAACAGAAACATAGTCTGGCTCAGTCGATCCCAGTCCCAGCAGTCAGACTCTGATAGCTCAGACAACTTGCTCTTCCTAGTCACACTCACCATGGTATGGCTTATGGTGTCCCTTACAGCTCTCTGCAGTTGAATGAGATAACCCTGTAAAGAATTTGCAGACTGCCTCTCACTACTGTTCCTGATTGCTAGGACTTCCAAGATTCCATCATTAGCTAGGGCCATCCTATTCCTAACCCAGTTTAGCCTCAGGACAGTAACAGCTCTGATACTGGGTGAGCAGAGACCAAATGACTTACATAAATACAGGCCTTCCCAGTTTTGCCCACCACCCTAGAGACAGATAGGACCCTCCTAGTCTGAGAAATTCATAGTACTGTAGAAATTCCTCCACTCTTCCAGAACACTTCTTCCTCTTCCAAGGCAAAGGGTCCTGTATGTGCACTTTCCATTACAAACTCAATATCCACTGCAGCCATCTCTGTGCTTGTTGGGAACCAAGACTGTTCCTGCTCGGGTGGACAATAGGGTCCTGGAGCTGTTGTTAAGAATTAACTTCTGTGAATACACCTGGACTCCCCTGGGGAGTTCTATGGTCTGACACTCTGTTCCTGCTTAGCTGCTGATCCGTAATCGGAGGCAAAAGTACATTCTGTAGTTTGGTAACCTAGCAACCCAACAGCCCCAACGTCAGGGCAAGCTAGTTCCTGCTTTTACTTCCAGCTTCTGTAATGCATATATTCAGCTGTGTGAAAATAAAATTTGAGACTTGATCACTATCCTGTCTTGTCTCCATTCTCTTGTGTCTGTTCTATCCACCATCCAGGACCTGCTCCCCTCTGGGCCCCCGTTCTTCCCCGCAGGTCAGGGCAAGTGGCGCCCAAACAGGGAATGGGGTACGAGGCTGTTCCTGGACGTCACCTTCTACAGCCGGCTAGAGTTCCTTGGGTCACCATCCCCCGGATGAGTGAAGACCCGCATAGGAGTCTCCATGGATTACCCGCCCGTGAGCCTGACTCTGGGAGGTAAGTGCTGACGAGATCATGGGACAGACATTAAGTAAACATGAGTTATTTGTTCAAGGTTTAAAGGACTCACTCAAGACACGAGGAACTAGGGTTAACAACAAGGATTTGGTTCACTTCTTTCAATTTATTTCTGATCTCTGCCCCTGGTTTCCCCAGGATGGCACGGTAAATGAAGAGAAATGGAAGAGTAGATGATTGTATGAAGGACTTCTATGATGCTTTTGGACCTGAAAAGGTTCCTGTTACTGCCTTTTCTTATTGGAATCTCATAAATGAAATTATTTCTTACTGCCAGACTAGCCCAGAGTCTGCTCAGGTTGTGCACTCTTCTGAATCCTTCCTTAAAGAACATTCTCCCACTCCTTCTAAATCTCCACCTAGATGCTCCTCCATAACCATTCCTATCCCTGATGACCCACCTCGAGCAGTTTCTCCTCACCTACTGCCCCACCTCGGAGGGATCCCTCGCACTTCCAAGATTTAGTCAAACCTAAATCCATTTACCTGGTGCTCTCTTCCCTTACGTTCCCGCCCCACACTCCTTCGACTCAAACTCTCTCGCTCCCAATGAAGACGCTTCTCTCATAGAGGAGATCCCTCCCTACCCTCAACCCGTGCTTTGTGCGCTGGCTTTGTCACTCTCCTCAGAGGTGGACTCTCTTACTAAACAAGATAAGTCCAAACTTTGTCAAGACTTATGGTCTCTTCGTGACTTCTTGCGGTCTAAACAAAAAGAGGTTGCCTCGATCAAAGCCCTCCGTGAAGTCAACATGGAGCTTGCCTCCCTATCCGACCACCCACTCCCTTCCCTCCTACACTTAAACCTAAGTCTAAATCTAAGTAAAAAACTCTTCAGGCTTTTCCAGTCACCTGTTTCTAGTCTGCCAAACAGTTGGGGGATATAACTGCCTCTGATGAGGGACGTGAAAATGATAATTCTGGTGAGGAGGATGAGGATACAGCCCAACCCAAACTGATGGTTCAGAGGGTGAGGGAGACCTGGACACAACTAACGCTGACCCTACCGCAGCACACCCGCATTACAAACGCTTAAAGTTAAGACACATTAAAGAGCTTAAAGGGGCCATTGCCGCCTACGGGCTGACCAGTCCTTTCACACTTTCGCTTCTAGAATCATTAAGTAATGAATGGCTTACTCCTAATGATTGGCAATTACCTACTAAGGCCACGCTTTCCAGGGGTGATTATCTGTTATGGAAAGCTGATTATCATGACAGGTGCCAAGAATTTGCTCGACGCAATGCCATTGCTAAGGGCACTTCATAATCTTGGACTGATAAAAAACTTTTGGGATCAGCTCCCTTTGAATCCAATGAGCGACAAGCCAAATTTCCCCCTGGCTTGCTGACCCAGATACAGCAGGCTGCCATTCGGGCATGGCAAACTCTTCCCTCTAAGGGATCAGCTTTCACTTCATTGTCCAAGATCAGACAAGGTCCCCAAGAACCTTACAATGAGTTTGTTGGTCAGCTCTTGGAAGCTGCCGAGCGACTCTTGGGTGAGATGGAGGCTAAAAATGATTTTATAAAACAACTAGCCTTTAAAAATGCTAATGCTGCTTGCCAAGTTGCCTTATGCCCCCACTGCTGGAGAAAAACTGTTTCTGACTTTATAAAAATCTGTGCTGATGTGGACCCTATGTCCCACAGCATTGTCCTGGCTATTGGAGCAGGCCTTCGTTACCTGAGCCCAACCTCTTCACAGTCTAAACTTTACTTTAATTACAAACAACCTGGACATTTCTCTAGAGATTGTCTGAATCCTCATGTGGAAAGACTGCCCCCTACTGCCCTTTGCCCCATATGTAGGAGGGGAAAGCATTGGGCTACAGAATGCCAATCCAAAACAAATGCCCAAGGCCAGCCCCTGCCTCCCAGAAATAATCAGGGAAACTTTTTGCGGGGCTGTCCTAAAGCCCCTCCCCTCAGCTGCTTTGTTTTTTACCAATGAGTCATCTAACAGACAAGTGACTTATAGTATTAATGGTTAAACTTCTTCCTTTACTTCCCCCTATCAGTCTGCTCAGCTTGTGGAATTGTTTGCTGCATTACAAGTTTTTCAAAAATTACATAATTCACCATTTAACCTATGTACAAACAGTGCTTATGCTGCCTATTCCTTACCCTTACTAGAAACAGTTCCAGCCATTAAATCTGATACAGGTGCTTACCCTCGTTTTGTACAGATTCAACAAAAGCTTCTTCAATGTACCGCTCCCTTCTTTATAGGACACATCCGTGCTCACTCAGGACTACCAGGTCCCCTATCTCAAGGAAATTATATTACTGACAAAGCCACCCATCTGGCTCTCCTGGTTACCCAAGAATCTCTGACTCGGGCACAACAGGCCCATGCTCTCCAACATTTCAACTCTCACACCTTACACCTTCTTTTCAAACTTACCAGAGAACAAGCTAGACAAACTGTAAAACAATGTAAAAACTGTGTGACTTCCCTCCCTACCCCACACCTTGGAGTCAATCCTAGAGGTCTCATCCCAAATGAGATATGGCAGGTGGATGTTACACATCATTCAGAATTTGGTAACCTTAAATATATTCATGTCACTGTTGATACCTTTAGTGGTTTCATTTTTGCAAACCTCCACACTGGTGAAGCCTCAAAAAATGTTATAGCCCATGTCCTCACTTGTCTTACTATCATGGACAAGCCTAAAATAATTAAAACAGATAATGGCCCAGGATATACTGGTGAAGGCTTCCAACAATTTTGCCAGCATCTTAACATGAAATATATCACCGGCATTCCTTACAATCCCCAAGGACAGGGGATTGTGGAACAAGCCAACCAAACACTCAAAAATACCTTTTACAAATTAAAGGGAGGAGACCTATACCCTGTAAAAGGCTCCCCCAGGAACTTGCTCAATCATGTGTTCTTTGTGCTCAACTTCCTTCAACTTGATGCTCACAATATATCTGCAGCAGACAGACTCTGGCATCCAGAGACACAGTCAGGTTATGCCTCTGCTATGTGGCAGGAACCCCTTACCAATCACTGGTGTGGCCCAGATCCTGTCCTCATCTGGGCCGCAGGACTGTTTGCATTTACGACACCAAAGACGGAGGAGCTAGATAGTTACCAGAAAGACTGGTGAAAGAAATAGACTCACCTTCTTCCTCTAACTTGGATCCATCCACAGACAGTTTCTATAATACTAAAATCCAGAGGGAGATTTCCCCCTGACAATCTCTTTCTCCCCTCTTATGTTTTATAGATGAAGAGCCTTCAAGCCTATTTCACCCTCTCAACATGCCTGTTGCTGATTCTGGGAAGCTTACAAGACCAAGTCATCAATCCACATCAACCTTTCGCCATAAGATGGTCTGTGATTAATGGGGTAGGAGACGTGGTTTACAAAGCCGAGAAATCAAATATTCTTTCATTCTCCTGGTGGCCTGAACTGTACTCCGATCTTTGCAAGTTGGCCTTTTTAGCAACCTCCCCCAAGTGGGATGTGCCAGACCTTACTGTTGACAAGGCAAAGACACCTCCCCCTCGCCCCTCCAGACTCGGAGGCCATGGACTTTATCCTTGGGGAGGATGCTCTACCCCTACCAACAGAAAAATGTTAAGTAAACTAACCTTTTATGTTTGCCCAGGACATCATAACAATCGTGCCATAATGACCAAATGTGGAGGCCCCCAGGATTTCTTTTGCCAAAAGTGGGGGTGTGAGATCATGGGAGATACATATCGGAACCCTTCCTCAAGTTGGGATTACATCAAAGTCTTGGACAACTACTCCCACCCAACACAATCGGGTGTCCCTAAGATATGGACATGCGATAACTCCTGGTGCCATCCACTTAAAATCAGCTTTACGGCCCAGGGAAGAAACAACTATTAATAGACTCACGGTATAATATGGGGTCTTCGGCTTTACAAGGAGTATTATGATGATGGTCTCTTATTTATTATTAAATTAACCCTTCTTAGGGAACCCACACTCTCTGTGGGGCCCAATCCTATTCTAGCTCATCCCTGCCACACTCCCCAAGGCCTCAACCTTCCCCATCACCTCACCCCACCCCTGAACAGCCATCGTTTCACTCTGATGCCTTTGACACCAGTCATCTCCTTTTGGACATTGTTAACCAGACTTTTCTTACTTTGAATCACTCCGTCCCCAATTTAACCAGAGCCTGTTGGCTCTGTTACAATCCCAACCCACCCTTTTACAAGGCAATCACCATAATGGACTCTTTTAATTCCTCTAGTGCCAGTAGCTATTGCTGGAATCAACACTCCAAAGTAACTTTAAGTTCAGTCTCTGGCCAAGACCTCTGACTTGGTCAATCAGTCCATGAACACCATTCACACCTCTGCAATCAAACCGTCTCCAACTTCACTGCCCTACAGGAATATGTCATCCCATCCTTGAATTCTTGGTGGGCCTGCTCTGATGGGCTAGTACCCTATGTCCAAACGGTCCAGCTTCAAGACAGTTCTATCCGCTTCTGTGTCCTTGTTCAGTTTTTCCCCATTTTACATATTTCTCTCAGGAGAAATTTGCTCTGGCATGGGATTTTGTTGATGACCATGGCCTGCTCTGAACCCGGAGGGAGCTGATGTCTGCAGTTACCTTGGCTGTTCTCCTAGGTTTTGGGGCCATGGAGGCAGGAACGGGAATAACCTCTCTTCTCTTATTCAACAGACACTATTCAGATCTCTGACAGGCCATAGACACTGATATTGAGCGGTTGAAGGCCGGTATATCCAACCTAGAAAAATCCCTCTCTTCCTGGCAGGAGTCGTCCTGCAGAACCTGTGGGGCCTAGACCTCCTCTTCCTCCAAGAGGGGGGCCTCTGTGTTGCCTTAAAGGAAGAATGGTGCTTTTACGCAGACCATATGGGGATAGTCAGGGACAGGATGGCCAAGGTCAGAGAAAGACTACAAAAAAGAAAACATTCATCAGCTATATTGAGAATTAAAACCATGTGTGTATGTTCTTCAAAGACGAACTATCTTCACCCTCAGAATGGTTCCTTAAGGCCTCGTAGTAAAATGAACGTCTATTTTGATTTCTAACACAAGGAAAAGTATGGCTGTTAGTGTGTCACTGAAGTATGTTAGGGATGAGATATGAACATATCTGGAAGCTGAGGGATTTCCCAGACGTTCGTAAAACATGTAACTTGAACACACCTTTTACCACCACTACTAGTCGCGAATGCTTCCATTGCGTTCTAATACACATCCTAAGCTGTTATTTTGACACCCCCAGTAGACACAACAACTAGTGAAGTTCTCTTTATGTGGTAAGTAAACTTGTCTGAAAACATGGTAGGAATGCACATTCATCAGCTATATTGAGAATTAAAACCAAGTGTACGTTGTTCAAAGACGAACTATCTTCACTCGCAGAACTCTTCCTTAAGGCCTCGTAGTACAACGAATATCTACTCATAGTAAAACGAACGTCTTCTTTGATTTCTCACACAAGGAAAAGTATGGCTGTTAGTGTGTCACTGAGGTATATTAGGACCGAGATATAAACATATTTGGAAGCTGAGGGATTTCCCAGACGTTCGAAAAATATTTAACTTGAACACAATTTTTACCAACAATACTAGTCACTATTGCCGCCATTGCATTCTAATACACATTTTAAGCAGTTCTTTTGACACCCCCAGTAGACACAACAACTAGTGAAGTTCTCTTTTGTGGTAAGTAAACTTGTTTGAAAACATGGTAGGAATGCACATTCATCAGCTATATTGAGAATTAAAATCATGTGTGTAGGTTCTTAAAAGATAAACTATCTTCACTCTCAGAACTGTTTCTTAAGGCCCCATAGTAAAACAAACGTCTACTTTGATTTCTCACACAAGGAAAAGTATGGCTGTTTGTCGCGTCCCTCTCGACCAGCAAGAAATGACGCAACTCACAAAAGCTCTTCTCCTGCAGTTTATTCAGGTCCCTTGAAAACAGTCTTCTGAAAAGGGCCGGGCAGACCCAACCCACAGGCTAAATACTAAATGAACAGCCAATCAAGTAAAGCCACGTAGTGCTATCTTAGAGGCCCACGTATGCGGAAGCAAGCCAGATCAGCGGTCTTAGCCAAATATGGACTTCTTTACCACCGAGAGCGCTCACCGTCGGGCTGGTGGAAGGCGGAGACCAGCGCCATTTTTAAGGCGCGGCACGTCGCAGCTCTCTACAGTTCCTCCTTTTTTTTATTTTTTCTAAAGTTGGTAGAAGTCCCTGGAAAGGTTTCGTAATCCCCCTATCTGGGGATCTCACGGTGGGCCTGAGCCTGTAGGAGGGCGGTGCTCAAACTCTTACCCGTCTCTGGGTCAGCCTCCCCACTCGGGACTGCCCTGTCTTAGGTGGCCGAGACTTACCCGTCAACTCCGTCACTGACTTACCAGACCCTAATATCCGTGGAACGAATACCTCAGTGGGCAGGGACTATGCTTAGTGAAGATTTACTTCACGGCAGCAAGCCATGCCTGAGGGGACTGGCCCGCCTCAATGGTGACAAGGGCTTGTATAATCATGGCTACATTACGCTTTTGTGTGGTTCTAATTTTGTAGATGCACCATAGGCAAACCAGAGAGGCTAGTGTCATTAGTATCGCCAAAGAGCCTACACCCGCCCACTCCTTAAGATGATCCATAGCCGTCTGTATCCAGGAAGTCAAACCAGTAGCCAGGCTCAGATCCACCCGAGTGGAGTTGATGTGGATGATTGTCGCTCTCAGCTCTCTCATCAAATTTTCAAATTCAGCCGACCAATCCTGTAAGAGGAACTTTGACAATTGTCTGGACAAGTTAGCAGCTTTTGTATAATTTTGATATTGTACGGAAGTAACACACAAACCTTGCATTTTCCACTCACACCCCAATTGTGCTAGTTGCCAAAGAGAATCAATCTGTTCTTGTATTAAATCTATGCGTTGATTAACTATCATAAGACCTCCTTTGAGTTGAGAATTCATAGAGGTCTGAGTATCCAATGCCTGTGCCACAGTGGCTGAGATGTTATTCAGGGCATTGGCAGTCTGTATAGAACTAGACAAGGCAATAGCTGAGGCAGTAGCTCCCACAGCAGCAACAGTGATAGCAGTAACAATAGCTGCAGTGATGCCAAAATCTCTTTTAAATCTGAATAGCATCATGGTATTAGGAGCCTCTACAGGAACTGGTACATATCGAGGCATTCTACTCACCACAGCCACAGGAAAGGCTGTGGCATTCCAGCATAGGGCATAAAAACATGTGCCTGGAGTGCATACTAACTTTTCTTCACCTAAGGATGCACTCCCATTACTTACAATCCACAGAAAAGGAGGCCAGAGACATACTGGCGAAGCTGAAAAGCTCTTGTTGCGATAAGAATGAAACAAAGAATTCCAAGTACCAGAGCCACTACCGCTAGAGAAATCCAATTTGGTAGCGGACCCTAGGGAAAAATTGCCTCTTTGATAAATTCCTCCCCCAAGCATAATGACAGGTCCCAAGTCCATGCAACTTCCATTTACTCCACACAAAAGCCACAAATCAAAAGGATTGGTGGCAGTCTGCTGAGGATCCCTAATAGATATATCAAGCATTCCTGTACAAGACTTATTCACTATATTACTAATCATGGGGCTAAAGGAAAAATAATCTTGTTGAACCCAAACTGCTCTGCGCTCTTGACATCCAGTCCAGGGAAAAGGTCCTTCCTCTCCTGTGGATCCTCTACAAAAAGGTGCCCAGCGTGGCTGTCTGGGGGGGTCCCAGTCAGAGACTCGTGTGGGCCACCATCCTTCAAGGCGAGAACCATTGCCTGAAAACAAACCACCACTCCTACCCCCAAACCTCAATTGTGGTAAAAAATCTGCTGACTGCTGAGACAATTTAATGCATTTTGTATCATCTGACCTATTGAAGCTCATTAAAAAGCACAAACTACACTTCAAGCTGACATTTCTATTACCCTCTATAGGGCTTCTCTGATCATCAAAGGGAAGGTAGGGTAAGCCTAAGCTTCTATTACTGCTAAATAAGCGTGGAAACACAGTTGCATCATGTCTGACCGGCATCGGCTTTGGGAATATCGACAGGATCCCCCATCTCGGCTCGGTCATTCTTGACATACTTACTGCTACTATCACCAGAATCCTTAGGAAGGTCTTCATGACGAATCTTCCTCACAAGGCGTTCAGGCACCCACACTGGATCTTGTTGATCCTGAGGAAAAACACAAACAGACCCTCTCGCCCATGTTAGCACGGGGTCAGGCCCCCGCCAAGAGCCTGTCAGAATGTCCTTCCACTTCACCATGCTTTTAGGTGAACCATGGGAATCCTGATGTCTGTCCGCTGCTGAGCGGCCTTGAGCATCCAAATTGAAAAAATTTAAAGTAAATAAGGCTAAAGACATTCTCTCCTTGGGGGTACGGCCTTGGCCTATTCCCCGTTTTTGTTTTTGCAAGCATTCTTTCAAGGTGCAATGAGCACGCTCCACAATTCCTTGTCCTTGAGGATTGTATGGTAATCCGTGATTAAGCTGTACCTCCATCTGATTACAGAAGGAGACAAAGGACTGAGCCGTATAGGCTGGTCCATAGTCCGTTTTTAGCTGCTGTGGTTTTCCCCATGCAGCCCAGGCTTCTAAGCAATGTCCTATGACATTGCGAGCCTTTTCTCCACTCATAGGTGTAGCATGTATGATACCTGAGCTGGTATCCACAGATACATGAATGTATTTTAAGGTTCCAAACTCTGAAATGTGGGTAACGTCCATTTGCCAGATTTTGAGTGGCATCAACCCTCTAGGGTTCACTCCCACACTGGGAGGATGATGATGAATCACACACTGAGGACAGTCCAAAACTACTTGTCTAGCATCTACTCTAGACAAATGGAATTTCTGCTGTAGAGTTTTTGCATTTACATGAAATAATTGGTGAAACTGTCTGGCTTGGTCCAGGAATGAGCTCCAAAAAATGCATTCCATCCTGGTCCATTGATCAACTTTATCATTACCTTCACTTAATGGTCCAGGTAATCCTGTATGTGCTCTGATATGTTGAATATAAAAACATCTTTTTTTTCTGCCAGATTAAAACTTGTAACTGTTGTAATAAGGCACATACAGTACTACTATTCTTAATAGGACCTGCTAATTCTAATATTTTCACTGCATTGACCACATAGACTGAATCTGAAATCAAATTGAATGCAAATTGACATTTTTTAAACACCTCAATTACTATTTTCAATTCTACTATTTGGGGGGAGCCTGGTTGAAATTGACATAACACGGGCTCTTGTCTTTCTATTAAATAGGCTCCACAGCCTGTCTTTGAGCCATCAGTAAACACATTTGGTGACCCTTGAAGTGGTACTGCTGAAGTAACCTTAGGGAATATCACTGGGTGCTCCTTAAAAAATGATAGCAATGGATGTTTAGGATAATGGTTATCAATCACTCCTTCAAAGCTACATTGCAATATTGCCCAGTCATCTACAGTGCCACACAAAATCTTAATTTGATAACTGGAATAAGGCACTATTATACTGGCAGGAGCAACTCCAAAAGACTGCAAGCATTGTTGGATACCATTCAAGGCTAAAGCAGCAAGTGCAGTGGGATAATATTCTATGGATTTTTTCAGAGAAATCTTTGAATAGGTCCATAATAATGTACCGTCCTGCCATAATAATCCTGTAGGTTGACCATAGGTGGCAAATATGCACAATGCAATGGGCTGTCCTTCCTGCCATCTCTTTAGGAAGGCACTCTGTAACCTTTCTTCCACTTTACATAAAGCTTTTCTTGCTTCGTCTGTTAATTGCCTAGGAGAATTAAGTGCTGAATCACCTTTCAAAATATCATATAGGGGTCTTATTTCATAATTTGGTAGCTTTAAATAGCCTCTTACCCAATTGATATTTCCTAACAACCTTTGAAAATCATTTAAAGTCTTTAAATTATCTTTTCTTATCTCAATCTTTTGAGGTATTATCTTTTCAGGTCCAACCTTCGCTCCTAAATAATCAACCACATTTTCCTTTTGAACCTTATCAGGAGCAATAAACAACCTTTTCTTTTTTAATAATTGAACTAATTCTTCATAGGCCCGATCTAACATTTGTTCACTCTTAGCTGCAAGTAAGATATCATCCATATAATGAACACATCTCAAATCTGGAAAATTCTTTCTCAAGGGAGCAATGGCTTCCCCCACATATAGTTGGCACATAGTGGGGCTGTTTGCCATGCCCTGGGGTAATACTAGCCATTCAAACCTCTGATCAGGTTCCTCATGGTTACAGGATGGAACAGTAAATGCAAATCTCTCACTATCCTTGGCACACAAAGGAATGGAGAAAAAACAATGTCTTATATCTATAACTATAATGGGCCATGAGGCTGGCAAAGATGATAAAAGCGGCAAGCCGCGTTGCACTGGGCCCATGATCTGCATTTGTTGATTTATGGCACGCAGGTCATGCAATAATCTCCATTTTCCAGATTTCTTTTTAACGACAAAGATAGGTGTATTCCAGGGAGATACAGATGGTTTTATATGCTTTAAAGACATCTGTTCATCCACCAAATCTTTGGCTGCATTCAATTTTACAGAGGAAAGTGGCCACTGAGGAACCCATACTGGATCCTCCGTCTTCCAAGTTATGGGAATGCCCTCCTCAGTGGCCCCTAGGAAAAAACCCAGGCCCTGTCTCTTTTGTCTTTGCTGCATAGATATGGGACTCTTTCGTCCCTGCAAATATTTTCCTATTCCAAAGCCTGGAGCATATCCCATATCTTGCATCATACGTTGGGCTGAATCAGAATAGTCATTACTCAATTTAAATCCCATATCCTTTAAAAGGTCTCTTCCCCAAAGGGAGATAGGGAGCTCAAGTACATATGGCTGCATTTCTACTGAGTGGTTCTCTTGGTCCTGCCACTTTAATAACCTTGCACTCATATCTGGAGTCCTAGCATAACCCAGGCCTTGAAGTGTTTGAGAAGAGGCTTGTACAGGCCAACCTGAAGGCCAGTCTTTCTTTGCTATGATACTCCTATCAGCCCCAGTATCCAAAAGGCCCAGGATCTTTTTACCATCAACTTTTAACTCCAAGATGGGGCATTGGTCCAAATCCAGGGAGAGAAAAGTCAAATCTGTGCCCGTGGACCCAAAACCATCTTTTCCTCTCTCTCTATCCTTTGCTGCATATCGGTCATGTAAGCTCGGCAACATGATCAATTGAGCAATTCTATCTCCAGGAGAGATAGCCGTTATACCACGGGGGGAGGCTACCATGATCTTAACCACTCCTGTATAATCTGGATCTATAACTCCAGGATGGACAATAAGTCCTCTCAAAGCTGATGATGACCTCCCTAACAACAAACCAACTGTACCAGGTTCAAGGGGTCCTTTAAAATCTGTTTCAATTAACTGGACCCCCATTTGGGGTGTTAATACGAGTCTGGTGGTGGAGCAGAGGTCCAATCCTGCTGAGCCTGCAGTGGCTCTCCGCGGTCTCTCGGATGGCGGAGGGTTGGCCATCTCTCTTGATTCTGCTCTTTGTCCTGATTCTCTACTGCCCCATATATTTGTGGGCCCTGAGGTCGTGGGCCCCGCTGTCCGTTTTTTGGACGAGCGCCACCATAACCTTGAGTTAAAGGCTGGCCATGGATGTCTATCACTGAACAGCATTCATTAGCCCAATGGTTCCCTTTTTTACATTTTGGGCATAACCCCGGCCGCCTGGGGCGTTGTACATTTCCTGTACTTTCTGTACTCCTTCCCCTGGGGCACTGTCTTTTAAAGTGTCCCATCTTGCCACACTTAAAACAAACTCCTGAACTTCCTCCACCTTTTCTGGCCAACTGTATTACTGCGGCAGCGAGACCAGCATTAGTTAATGGCCCTCCAAGCTCTCTACACACTTTCATCCAGGCTTCTAGGCCTTTATTCTTATAAGGGGTGATAGCGGCTCTACACTCTTTGGTACATTGCTCATAGACCAACTGTTTTATTAGTGGCATAGCAGCATCCGGGTCACCAAAAATCTTCCCTGCTGCTTCCACCATTCGTGCTACAAAATCTGAAAAAGGCTCCATAGGGCCCTGTAGAATCTTAGTTAAGTTCCCACTCACCTCCTCTTTATTAGGAAGAGATCTCCAAGCCTTGATAGCTATCTTGTTTATTTGCTCATAAATCTGAATAGGATATCCTATCTGCTGATTGGCAAATCTCCCCTGCCCAAGCAGCATATCTCTATCCCAGGCTGGATTTCCATCTCTCTGATTATTGGCTGCTTGCTCAGTGGCATACTCAATCAAGAAAGCTTTCCAGTCTAAGTATTGCCCTGGACTTAAGCAGGCGCGGACCAGGCCACTCCAATCACTTGGAGTCATACAATATCTGCTTAATGCTTCCACTTGAGCCATTGTAAAAGAAGCAGTAGTACCATAGGTACGAACCGACTCTGCAAGAGATTTTACCACCTTAAAATCAAGCGGTTCCTCGTACCTGTTCCCTTGTGGATCTTGATATACAGGATAAGCAAACTGTAATTCTGTTCTTACTTGTGTCCACATCCCCGGGCAGAAAGATCTCCCTACTTTCAGTGACTGAACAGGCTGATCTATCTGAGTGGCTTCTGGATATGGAGGAGGAGTTGAAGGTGCCATGGCAACGGCTTTGTTTACACCAGCTGCCGCCAGCGTGGCTGAAGGCGCTGTAGCGACGACTACGCCCACATCGACTGCTGCTGACGCTGACGCTGACGTGTCAGGCGCCATAGCAACAGCTCCTCCCACACTGACTGCAGCAGCGGCTCCTCCCACACCGACTGCCGCCTGCGTGTCCTTCTCTTTTACTTTTTTCTTTTCCTTTTTTCTTATAACAGTCCTCTCCAACTGTTCTAGTAGAGCGTGTAGCTCTCCTTCAGAATCTGTGCTCTCTGAGTCCTCAAAATCTCTAAAATCTCTAAAATCTGTAAGATCGGGATAGAGAGGAACTTTCTTTTTGCCTCCCTTTTCACTGTCTGCCTGCTCAAATCTTTCGCCTTTGTTACTTTCCTTTTCACTGTCTACTTGCTCAGATCTTTCCCCTTGCAGCAGTTCCAAGGCTGACTCTCCCTCTTTGATTGCATTACAACATCTCTGATCTTCTAAACAACTCCTCACCATTTTCCAAATCGGTCTTACTCCATGCTTCAGAGTCCCTTGCTCCCAAGCAAAATCCAAGTCCCTGCCCAATCTGTCCCAGCAGGATACCGTAAGATTCCCGGACACCGCAAACCACGGAGCCACGGAATCACATTCATTCAAAAATCTTTCTAGGGTAGACTTCTTAATCTTTAAATTCCTAGCTAAAAGTAGCTCCTGAAGAGCCAGAAAAATTGGGTGTGACTCAGACAACCCCATGTTTAAAAATTTTACTTTCGGTTTGCAGCTTCCCCACGAAACTGTATCTTTTGTTCACTATCTCCGCGAAACTTTACCGTACGTTCACTATCTCCGCGAAACTTCACCGTACGTTCGCTATTATCCGCGAAACTTTACCTTGTGTTCGCTATCTCCGTGAAACTTTATTGTCCTGATTTATCCCAGGAACTTACCAACGCGTTGCCCCTGACTGCAGGAGTTCTGAGTCTTTTCTGGGTCCCTGTACGGGCCACCACTTGTCGCGTCCCTCTCGACCAGCAAGAAATGACGCAACTCACAAAAGCTCTTCTCCTGCAGATTACTCAGGTCTCTTGAAAACAGTCTTCCGAAAAGGGCCGGGCAGACCCAACCCACAGGCTAAATACTAAATGAACAGCCAATCAAGTAAAGCCACGTAGTGCTATCTTAGAGGCCCACGTATGCGGAAGCAAGCCAGATCAGCGGTCTTAGCCAAATATGGACTTGTTTACCACCGAGAGCGCTCACCGTCGGGCTGGTGGAAGGCGGAGACCAGCGGCATTTTTAAGGCGCGGCACGTCGCAGCTCTCTACAGCTGTTAGTGTGTCACTGAAGTATATCAGGGACGAGATATGAACATATTTGGAAGCCTAGGGATTTCCCAGATGTTCGTAAAACATGTAACTTGAACAAAATTTTTACCAACAATACTAGTCGTGAATGCTTCCATTGCATTCTAATACACATTCTAAGCAGTTCTTTAGACACTCCCAGTAGAAAAAAAAACTAGTGAAGTTCTCTTTATGTGGTAAGTAAACTTGTCTGAAAACATGGTAGGAATGCACATTCAACAGCTATATTGAGAATTAAAATCATGTGTGTAGGTTTTTCAAAGATGAACTATCTTCACTCTCAGAACTGTTTCTTAAGGCCTGGTAGTAAAACGAACATCTTATTTGATTTCTCACACAAGGAAAAGTATGGCTGTTTGTGTGTGTCACTGAAGTTTGCTAGGGACGAGATATGAACATATATGGAAGGTGAGGGATTTCCCAGACGTTCGTAAAACATGTAACTTGAACTAACTTTTTACCACCACTACTAGTCGCGAATGCTTCCATTGTGTTCTAATACACATTCTAAGCTGTTCCATTGACACCCCCCGTAGACAGTTCCTTAAGGCCTTGTAGTAAAACTAACGTCTTCTTTGATATGTCACACAAGGAAAAGTATGGCTGTTAGTGTGTCACTGAAGTATGTGAGGGACATGATTTGAACATATCTGTAAAGTGTGATATTTCCCAGAGGTTCGTGAAACATATAACTTGAACACACTTTTCAACACCACTAAACGTCGCGAATGCTTCCATTGCATTCTAATACACATTCAAAGCGGTTATTTTGACAGCCCCAGTACACACAACAACTAGCGAAGTTCTCTTTATGTGGTAAGTAA
>CAJQZJ010001038.1:0-13180 GCA_907164525.1 Lophiomys imhausi
ACTTCTCTCTGTGTCTGTCTCTACTGGGATAAAATCAGGGGGCTCATGGATCCTAGGCAAGCATTCTGTTATTGAGTTACCCCTCAGCTTTTATTTCTTGTGAGGAAGCAAGGAGCTGGATGGGGATCAAATCAGCACCTTGCACGTGTTCAGCAAGCTTTCTCCCACTCTAGCCTGGTCTTTTTTCCTGAAGTCTGGAGGTAGAAGGAAGAGGAACAGAAATTAAAGATCATCCTGTGGCTACAGAGAAAGGTTGATGCCAGTCTGAGCGACTTGAGACACTGTTTTCAAAATCAGAACAAAACAAACAAAAAATCAAGGGAAGATGTTTGGTCAGTAGTCATTCAGTAAGAAAACACTCACAGAGTGCTTGCTCTGCTGTCGGTAAGCGGGATCTTGGTTGATGCCAAGAGAATAAAATAACCCTGTCTTCTTGGAGCCTTTAAAATGGGCTGAAATCTATAAGCATGCCAGCGTAGTGCCTGAGAAAGCAGTGAGCGTCACTTTTATGGCTTAGTAGCTGAGATGTGGAAACCAGAGTCTAGATCGCTTAACACATAGCTGATGACACGCATCACTGGAAAAGTGTAGATGTGAATGCTGGGGACAAGCACACTGAAGGAAGCTGAGCTTTGCTTAGGCGTTGGAAAGAAATGGCCCACCTGAATAAATGCTGCTGCCTGCTTCGTAAATTAGCCTAACTATGGAGTTAGGAGAGTGAGTCTGCTTGCACCCAAGCAGTATCCGCATTTGCATTTGCATTAACTTTCTCAGCATCACATGAACAACAACAAGGTCTGCTTCCAGCATGAGAAGTAACTGGGCTTCATTAGACCATGGCTTTGCTCCTCACCTATCTTAGCTTCAGCTGCCCTAGCAAAGTACTGTAGAATGTATATGGATGAAACAACAGATATCTAATTTCAGGTGGTCCCGGAATCTGGGGTGTCTAGGGTGAAGGTGCCCACATGGCTGTTTCCCTTCAGGGTTTTCTTCTTGGTTTGTGGATGTTTGCCTCCTCCCTGTGCCCTCCTGGACCAGGGAGGGAGAAAGCAGACTCTTAGCGTCAATCCTCACAAGCAAACAAGCTCATCATGAAAGTCTACCCCGTAACCTCATCTGAACCTAATTGCCTCGCAAAGGTCCTTCCTAAAGGCCTTCCCATTGGAGATGAGGGCGTGGTCTACCCTACTGCATTTTGGATTTTGCTTCCAGAGTCATTGGTGTCCTGTGTCTCCATTCAGCACACTGCCCAAGTTAGTGTGTGTGTGTTTTGTTTTCAGACCTATTCTGCGCTATCAGCATTCTCCTGTTCTGAGTGCCCGTCAGTCAGAATCAGCCATTAGGTTTTGTTTGTCTCACACACGAGGCCTCTCTAGGCAAACCTCTAAACTCTTCTAATAGAAGGCATAATGAAGGTATCCGGTAAATAATATAACTGGGTGAGATCCTTATCCCTCTTGAGAAATACATATTTATGACACATGAGGATACGCTATATTTTCTTCCATTTTATTTTACTCTGCTGTGTTCCTTATTTGCTTAAATCTAGGCAAATCCCAGGAGCAGAAATTAGAAGAGTATTAACCTAAGGATCAGGGGTGTGTGGTTCAAGATGGCTTCTTGACATCAGTTTGAATTTTCTATGTGTATTAAAAAGTGAAGGAGAACGCTCTCCCTTGCCATATGTACTGTGATGTATAAGCCCGCTACCAAAGTAAGAGCTACAAAAGGCTTTGGCAGCATAATCCTACGTGAAATAGCATAGTTAATGTACTAATTGGATAAGGTCTAATGTGCTACTAGCAATATTGTAATATGTGAAATAACCATTAGTACTTAGTTTGTTTATTTATTTATTTTTTCGTTTTTTGAGACAGGGTTTCTCTGTGTAGCCTTGGCTGTCCTGGACTCACTTTGTAGACCAGGCTGGCCTTGAACTCACAGAGATCCACCTGCCTGTGCCTCCCAGGTGCTGGGATTAAAGGCATGCGCCACCACGCCCGGCCCAGTTTATTAGCTTAAGTCACATTCATAGTTAAAAATCAGGGCTGGAGAGATGGCTCAGCCGTTAAAGGCTAGGCTCACAACCAAAACATAGTTAAAAATCACATGGAGGGGATGGGAAGATGGATAAGCACTTGCTACTCAGTCATGAACATTGAATCTCAGATCCCAGAACCCAGGTTAGGCAGTTTCCAAACCCAGTAACTCCAGCTCCAGAGACCCAATGTCCGCTTCTGGCCTCCCACAGGTATATACATACACATGGGTGCCTAAACAAATACACACAGATAAAATAAAAATAAATCTATCTTTAAAATAAAATCACACACAGCCAGGGCTGTTACACAAAGAAAACAACAACAACAGTAATAATAATATCACACTGAAAATGTAAATGACACTAATTTTGAGTATTTCTTTCCCTACCCATATAGCTTATGGAGCAACCGTATTCAAACTCAGAATTGTGTTTTTAGATCCCCAATGTTTTTTTTTTTTGGTTTTTTCGAGACAGGGTTTATCTGTGTAGCCCTGCTGTCCTGGACTCACTTTGTAGACCAGGCTGGCCTCGAACTCACAAAGATCCACCTGCCTCTGCCTCCCAAGTGCTGGGATTAAAGGCGTGCGCCACCACCGCCCAGCTCCCCAATGTTTTTGTTTTTCAGGGATTATGAGTTCACATCCATCCTTGTTATTTAAAAGATGGCAGTTTTTATGTCCTTGTATAGTCAGTCCTGTCTCGGGCTTTTTTTTTTTTTTTTTTTTTGGTTTTTCAAGACACGATTTCTCTGTGTAACAGCTCTGGCTGTCCTGGTCTCACTTTTGTAGACCAGGCTGGCCTCGAACTCACAGAGATCCGCCTACCTCTGCCTCCCCCAAGTGCTGGAATTAAAGGCGTGCGCCACCACCGCCCGGCTGGCTCGGGCTTTTAATCCGAGTGTGTAAGTGTACTTTCATATAATCCTGGCATGGTTCTCTACCTATTCATCTTCTTTTTTTGTTTTTTGTTTTTTCGAGACAGGGTTTCTCTGTGTAGCCCTGGCTGTCCTGGACTCACTTTGTAGACCAGGCTGGCCTTGAACTCGCAAAGATCCACCTGCCTCTGCCTCCCAAGTGCTGGGACTAAAGGCGTGCGCCACCACCACCCAGCACCCATTCATCTTCTAATTGAGATACCCTCCATTTATGTATCATCATAGGTGCTTTTCAAGTGAATGTCACTGCTGTTTAGGTGACCCTGTGAAGCAGATTCCTTTATCTCATCTTACAGAGGGAACTAACCTTCAGAGGGGTTAAGAAACTTCCTCAAAGTGACAGTTTATGAAAGGTCAGGACAGAATTCCAACCCAGCTTTGGAGCTCCAGTCTGGTCTCTGATTTTAAGTGCCATGCCACTCTGTCACCAGGAAATCCAGCCCTTGAGGTTATGAGACCATTTCCCTGGGAATAATTCTTACATTTCACAAATTTCTTCTCCTTTAAACCAGGTCTGCATAAATGTCTAAATTTGCACTCAGACAGAAGCAGTGGCATCTTCTCCAAAGGTTAGTTTATCGCCACGGTCATCAAAGAGAAGTTTGTTCCTTGCTCTCAAATAAAGCAGTTTCCTCTTTGTGAGAGTGACTTTAGGGAAGGAAAAAATGTAACAACCTTTTACTTAGTTGACCTCAGGACATATTAATACCAGTCAGGTGCTGGCCGGGCGGTGGTGGCGCACGCCTTTAATCCCAGCACTTGGGAGGCAGAGGCAGGCGGATCTTTGTGAGTTCGAGGCCAGCCTGGTCTACAAAGCGAGTCCAGGACAGCCAGAGATATTCAGAGAAACCCTGTCTCGAAAAACCAAAAAAAAAAAAAAAAAAAAAATACCAGTCAGGTGGACTGCACCATATATGTTCTTAAATTATTTATTTATTATTTATTTATTTATTTATTTTTAATTTATAATGTTCAAGATCTAATCACTTGCTACTCTTTGTTTGTTTGTTTGGTTGGTTGGTCAGTTGGTTGGTTTTGTTTGTTTGTTTTTCAAGACAGGATTTCTCTATGTAGCCCTGACTGTCCTAGAACTCACTCTGAAGTCCAAGGTGGCCTCGAACTCAGAGATCCACCGCCTCTGCCTCCTGCCTCCCGAGTGCTGGGATTAAAGGCATGTGCTGCTACCACCCAGCCCACTTTTTTCTCTTAAAAACTCAATTTTTATTGGACTCAGACTTAGAAGCTCTCAGCCTACATGTCTAGGCAATCTGTTCCTGGCAATTTTCTTTGGCTTCTTGCATTCTCTTGGTCAAAAATTTGAGCATATCCTGCAGCCCCCCCCCCCCGATTTTCTTAATGTATTGTTTCCATAGAACAGCACATCTGTGTTTTCTTACAGGACACATATGGTTAACAAGATGCTGACTTGTGGGCAGGTTGGTCCTAGACTGCTGCTGCTTTTTGTTTTTCAAAACAGTGTCTCACTGTGTAGCCCAGACTGTCCTGGTACTTGCTATGTAGACCAGGATGCCTTTGAATTCACAGAGATCCACCTGCCTCTCCCTCCCCAGTGCTGGGATTAAATGCATGGATCACAATACTCAACCCGGTCTTGAGTTTCTTACATTCATTGTGCAAGAGCTTTCTGACATGTTGGCAGACATCATTTTTCTTTAGAAAGATTGAAAAGTTTGAGGGTTCTGCTAGCTCTTTTGGGCCCCAACCACCAAGGCAAAATAGTATCTGTTAGTACAGGAATATCCTTCTCTCTCTCTCTCTCTCTCTCTCTCTCTCTTTTTTAACAGTAACCAAGTTAAGAACATTCCAATTGGCTTCCATGTTACATCATAGATGTGTGCTTCCTCTCCCCAGTTCTTGGTCTATAACAAGATGCTCCTTACTTCACAGTGGACACATTCTGCTGTCAGTCAGATGCTTTGCTTCATGGGAAAACCTTGTATGTCATTCCCTCTGCTGACTGGGACCTCATAATCCTTCCTCTCTTCATTGAGAGCATAAGAAGATACAAAGCTTGAATTCATCATCTACTTCAATGAGTTTCTGACAGAAAGTATCTGGGAAAAAGATATTCAGCTTCATCTTGACACAGCTGACAGCCTAGGAGGTGTCATGAAAAAGAGCTTTCTTTTTTGAGACATGGTCTCACTCTGTAGCCCAGGCTGGCCTGAAACACACTGTGTAACCTGGCTCTCTCAGCCTACCAAGTGCTGGGATAATAGGTGGGAGTAATCACTCAGTTATGCTCTGTTTCTAAAACAACTTCTGGTTCCTTGACACTATACCAGGCTATCTACCTCTAATTCCTAGTTTCATTCACTGCATTACCCTATAGAGAAAATACTATGGCCCCCACCTGAGATGAGGATCTTCAAGTCAGCGTCTGAGAAACTTGCCTGGCATAATAAAAAGAACATACCCAGCAGCATTAGGATTTAACCTCTGTGTGGCCAGCTCTGAGGTGTGTGCACATGTGGCCTCCTGGACTGAAAGTGTAGTCTGAGAGTCCCTGATGGATTGTGTGTCCACACCGTGTTGCCAGCTGGCGTGTGCCAATCTTTTATTTCTCTGTGTTCTTCTTTGCTGAGCCCAGCCAGATCTTTCAGCTGCCAACAACAGAAATTCCCAGAGTCAGTTTAAGCAGAAGAGGTTGTATTAAAGGATGCCAGGTGGTTCACAGAATTTCTGGGAAGGACCAGAAGGACGGTTTGGGCTGGTATATTGAGGAGCCAGAAGAGGAGTGTCTTGGTTAGGGTTCCATTGCTGAGAAGAGACACCATGACCAAGGCAACTCTTATAAGGGAAAACACGTAATTGGGGCTGGCTTATAGTTTCAGAGGTTTAGTTCATCATCATCATCATGGCAAGAGGCATGGCAGAGTTCAGGCAGACATGGTGCTGAGAAGGAAAAAGAGCTGAGAGATCTACATCTTGATCAGGGAGGCTGTGGACCACCCTGGGAGTGGCTTGAGCATAGGAGACCTCAAAGTCCAGCCCACAGTGACATACTTCCTCTAAGGCCACAGCTGCTCCAACAAGGTCATACATACCTCCTAATATTGCCACTCCCCATGAAACAAGCATGACTCACGTGAGTCTCTGGGGGTCATTCTTATTCAAACCACCACAGGGAGCCAAGCCACACCATTCTAGCAGGAACAGCATACCTCTGTACTCTGCCCAGTTCTTGGGACTTCGTGGAGAGATTGCCAAAACAGACTTGTATCTGTAGCTGTTAAAGAAGGCCTGGGTCACAGTGGTGGCCATCTCTCCTCACTCCCTTTTACTGTCAAGTCACACCAGAGTACATCTGATTGGTAAAATGGAGTTTCTCTGCCTGTGTTGTGGCTGCAAAGGAAAATGGGAAGTTTGGGAGTTTTGCTAAGCAGGATGGAGTGAGCCAGTTTACAGTGTCAGCCACACTTAATTCACCCCAGTCCTAGTTCCACAAAGCCAAGCCAGGTGGCATCTTACTCTGAGCTGCTCTGACAAATCAGTGCAAGCAGACTTTCATTTCTTAAGATTTTGGAATCTAGGAAGCCCTCAATCTAAGGTTCTAGTGGGTTTAGTGTCTAGGAAAGGCCTGCCTCCTGCTTCAGCGATGGTGCCTTCTCACCATGTGGATGGTGGAAAGGTCAAGGCAGCCCTTTCTCAAGATTACCCACCCCTCCCATCCATTCATGAGAGTATGATCCCTGATACTTAGTCGCCTCCCCCATCTCTCCTCCCGGTGCCATTCACTGTGAAGGTCGGAATGTCAGTATCTTCATTTCAGGAGAGATAAGAAATACAGAGTTTAGATCCTAGCAGGCAGGTAGTATTGTGCCTCAGTGTCTTGTCCCTGGTGGATGGAGAGCTGAGTGTACACGCATTCGTCCTAGATGCATCAGACCCCGCGGTTTTCATGCTAGGCTAGGTTCTTGCAGCTCAGTGTCTCCCACTGTGACTGGTACAGACAACAGGGACCCTGACCTGATGGTGCTGTGTGGAAAGTTACTCATCCACTGGAAGGAACTTCACTGTGTGGCAGGGTGGCACTAGCATGGTAGTGGTAGTATTTTCTGAAATTATTTTGTTTCAATGGAAAGAGCCTTTCCTCTGAGGTATGCTAGCTGGTGTTCAATCTTCTATTCCAGACTCTCTCTCTCTCTCTGTGAAGTTCAAGCTTTTGTTCACTGGATCCCAAATCCTGAGCACAAAGCTAACAAAAGGAACAAGCTGGGGATAGGTCAGCATTTTTCTTCCTCATAGGAAATATGTTGTGAGACACGGTGAGGCACACCTTTAATCTCAGCACTTGGAAGGTAGAGGGGGGCATATCTCTGTTAGTTTGAGGCGATCCTGGTCTACAGAGAGAACCCAGGACTCTGTTATATGGAGAAACCCTGTCTTGAAAAGTCAGAGAGAGAGAGAGAGAGAGAAAGGGAGGAAAGAAAAAAGAAAGACATTGTATTGTTTAGACTTTGGCTTCCCACTTGTTTTTGAGCAAAGCATGCTGGGAGGTGCATGGTCTGAAAGTAATAGAGACCTGAGGGAAATATGTTAGTTAGAATACTGGAATAATGGGAAGGAAGCTGAAGCTACAAGTCAACCAGGGCTCTGCTTACTAAATGAATCTATCCAGCCAGTTCTGTAGTCTGTAAAAGAGAAAGCACCGGGAACCTAAGAGTTACTGTAAGAAATAAATGCTCAAACTTTAGACGTGGTGTCTGGTGTATAGTTTTACAGCGTTAACCCCTTCTCCCTTTGGGAAACCACAGCTCCCCTGGGTGGGGCCATTTCTATCTGCGTCCCACTCCTGCACAGCTCTTGCTGCCAGGGCCGGCTTCTGCCTGTCTCACTTTGGTTATTATGTGGGTAGTTTTACATCCTCGGGTCAGTAAGCAGATTAAAATTTTAAGTAATTCAAAATGGGTTGGGGGAGCAACACTTCTGTTTCTTTGACACCTTTGATAGCTATAACAAGTTTAGAGCCTATATAGTATTAGATATAAAGCCATCATCGAGGATTTCAATTTGCATTTTCTGGGTGCCTTGAAATTTTGATTTTTGCCAAGGGCGTGAAATATGTGTATTAATTTTCCTTCAGGGTCCATTTAGCAGCAACAATCTTCAGACTCATTTACATTTTAATTGGGTCATTTTCCATCCCCTCACCCTCCACTTCGAGCTTCTCGGTGCTGCTGAGAGCTGGAGCCAGATGTTGTCACTGCATCTGGGTGACACGAATGTAAATACCTGCAATTCTTCGGTGGTTACCAACCATGTGATCCCTGAATTAAAAAGCTGAGGAAATTCCCAGTTCAAGTGTCACATGTCCAAGCAGCCCTACCACAGTAGAAGCTGGGTTTCTTTACCAAATTAAAATCAGTAATAGTAAGACTTTACTGCATGGTCCTTCTCAATCCCACAACTCTTCTTAACACAAGGTTCTTGCTTTGAAAAGGAAAATTCACAAGAAAGAGGCTCATGTCTCAGGGAACAACTGTGACACTTTGGAAGGACAGACTACAAATGTGAGAAAGGCAGACAGGATGGAATAGTTGCCATTTTCCCAGATGAAGAAACCAGGCAGTAATTCCTGTTGAAATCAAGGCTACGCTGTGACAGGACCACTTCCTATCAAGGAGTTGACACAGAAAGCTGGTGAAGCAAGCCTGAATTCAGGCTAGTGGCCTCGGTGATTCTGACATTACTATGCTTGCAGGGAGTGGAGCAACATGAAATATTTATAACAACAGGCCTGGCGGGAATCGGTGGACTTGGAGGTTCCGATCAGCAAAATCTAGGGCTTAGAGAAAAGCCTTGAGTGGCAAATACTTACCTAGTTTCTCCTAAGAGTCAGCGTTTCAGCGAGAATTGCTGTTCCGTTTAGAAGCTCTGGCAGGCATGTCCACTCTGCCACCCACGGGACACACATACTCAGAATGGAGTATGAATGCAACCCAACACAAAGTTGTAAACATTGGCGTGGTTCTGCTTTTCTTTTGGTGACTCCTCTTCATGGGTCTCAGTTGAAAGTTTGCAGATGATAGTGCTATGTTGTGGTGCTAAAAGGTTGAATACATTTGATTGGCAGGGAGGGGCATCATTAAAAAATCGTTTCTTGGGGCTGGAGAAATGTCTCAGTGGTTAAGAGCACTGACTAAGTCTCCCAAAGGACCCGGGTTCAAATCCCAGCACCCACATGGCAGTTCACAGCTGTTGTAATTGCTGGGGGAGATGGCACACGCCTTTAATCCCAGCACTTAGAGAGGCAGAGGTAGGTGGATCTCTGTGAATTCAAGTCTAGTCTGATCTACAAAAGTGCGTCCAGGATACCCAGGGATACAAAGAGAAACCCTGACTCAAAAACCAAAAACAAACAAAAACAAAAGGAAAAACACCATTTCTTTACAAATAAATAACAGGCTGAAAAGCTGCTGGGTGTTTATAGAACTCTGCAGTGATACCTGTGTTCTGGGAAAACATGTCTTCCTGGAATTTACCAGTTCTTGCTTGATGGCCACTGCCAAGTCCGTTGTATATGTGTGCAGATGAGAGTCAACACCAGAGGTTTTCATTGATTGCTCAACACTTATTTATTGAGGCACAGCCTCTCACTAAGCATGAAGCTTGCCATTTTGGCTAGTCTGGTTAGCCTGCTTGTTCTGGGGATTTCCTGTCTACGTTACCTGCATGCTCTTGATATAAGCTACCATAGTAGAGGAATTTTAATTCAGAACATGGCTGCTCTGGCAAGAGATCACATCCAAAGACCTTGTAGGTCTATGTGATTCAGCTGGAATACAGACATACCTTCAATTCCAGGAGACAGAGGCAAACAGATCTCTGAGTTCAAGGCCAGCCTGGTATAGAACAAGAACAATAGTTTTAAGTCCAGGCATGGTGGTACAATCCTTTAATCCCAGCACTCAGGACAGAAAGGCATGCAGATCTCTGAGTTCTAGACAGTCTGGTTGAGTCAGTGAGTTCTGAGGCAATGCAGTAGAGTTGAGTTTGTGGCAGTTAAGTTCATGGGATTCAGAGGCAGTTTTACTGGGAGAGTTTTACAGAGACAGATTGGAGAGAGAGAGAACAGGCTAGACACAGGTAAAGACATGCGAGCCAGAGAATGAGATGAAGCCAGAAGGTTAGGACAGATTGCTAGAGTTTGAAGCCAAGCAGAGCAGTTCAGTCAGAGGCCAAGAAAGAAGCTAGGTTCAATCAGTCATCTTGGAGAGGATTTTGAGGCAGAACAGCTGGGTTGAACCAACCAGCCAGAGTTCAGAAAGAGCAAGAAAGAGTGAGCTGAGTCAGCAGTAAATCTCAGGCTGAAAATATTCTAGCCCTAGATAAGATTGTACAGAGGCTAGAGGCTTCCAGGACAAGGCCTAGGTTAGCAGGAGGAGGGAGTAAGCTTCTTTTTTTTTTTTTTTAATAAATACTTTATTTTTTTTTCTTCAAGTTACATCTCAGTCACAAACCCCTCCCTATTCCCCCTTCCTATCCCGCCCTTCCACCCTCTTCCCCCCAGAAGTTTCCCCTTTCAGTCAAACAGATGGTTCCTTCTCTTATAACAGTAAGTATTATACAAAACAATAGATATAAATATGCCACATTTATGAGAGTTAAATGGCCCAGTATACCTTCCCAATGTCCAGTTTATACATATTTGGCCCCTGACTTTAACAGTCTACTATCTAACCAACTCCATGAGTTTAAAGGTCTATATGTGACTCAACATTCATACTATCTTGCAACACACTTTTTTTTTTGTTTTTTTTTTTTTTTGGTTTTTCGAGACAGGGTTTCTCTGAATATCTCTGGCTGTCCTGGACTCGCTTTGTAGACCAGGCTGGCCTCGAACTCACAAAGATCCACCTGCCTCTGCCTCCCAAGTGCTGGGATTAAAGGCGTGCGCCACTAACGCCCGGCTTGCAACACACTTTTAAGAGTATCTTCTTAGATCTATAACACCCTCTTGATTCCTAAACAATTCAAAATTTAACTATGAGACTCTAGCTGTCTATTCTTCAACCACCTCAGAGATCTGAGAGGGATAAATATATTTGCTTATATAGGAAGTGCAGGGCCTGCAGCTTCCAAAACTAAGAAAGAACATACCAATGACTGCCTGGACAGTTCCCATTTTCTCTCCATACATTCCAGCATCAGTCTTCAGCCTTTGGGTCCTGTTTCTCTGACAGACATTTGTTGTAGAGCAGGGATTATGAAGGACTTACCTACCCTGTCTTGGCAGAGTTAGGCTGTCGACTTCCCTGCTACCAAGTTTTGTCCTTTTTGGACAGCAGTCTGTCTGCAGTTGGTGCAAGGGGTTTTTTCATGCCAAGAGAAAGGCTTCCCACTAATTCAACCATCTTACAGTGGAGGTTCTTCGATGCTTATCTTCTACTTGGAGTAGAATAGGGGGTGCTGTCAGGCGCTGATATGTCTTGATATCAAAAAAAAATCTTGATTTAAGATAACATCTTTGAATGCCATATTCTGCAGATCTCTTGGGGTTTTTGAAGATGCCCTATCCATCTCTTGTATTTAGATAAGCAAATGTTGCTTGTCTCTTAGCAACTTGATTACTGGGTAGTTTAGAGAATATCTGTGATAGACTGTCATAGTAGCTAACAAAGTGACATGTTTGCATGACTAGGAGTTTGTTTTAACTATCCTAGACAGTTTTAGACGGTTGGTATCAAGAGGTCAGAGCTTCACATTTTATTTTTAAGTATCTCTAGGTATGATACCATTAGGAAGCGTTACCTTTAAATTTGTATCAATATACAAAGATCTATTCAATTGTGGTTAAATATACTCTTAATTATGTATCAATATACCAAGATCAATGCTTATGTAGCCCAATATAATCTTAATATTATGTCCATATGCAAGGGTCAATACCATTGTGGCCAACTATAATCTTAATTTTGTATCAATATACAAAGATCAATACCGATGTAATCCAATACAATCTTATTTTTGCACAATAAACAATGGTCAATACCACTTTAGCCAAATAAACTACTAATTTTGTATCAATATACAAAGGTATAAGGGCATATTCAATAATCTGCCCCTTCTTCTTGGACCTTCCTGTGCTATGTCTATGTCTCATTTTTCTCAAGCCCATGCACTCCTACATAGGAGAGGAGGCAGTAAGCTTCTGTGTGGGGGCTGCGGGTGCCCTGTGCAGAGCAGCACTACACCTTTTGGTGTCACTCAGAGATGGATGGCCATGGGCAAGTGCTTGATTCTCTTTGTCACCTACCATGCTATGACACTCTCTTATCAGACCTGGGAGATTGACTTTGTGTGTCCTCAGTCAGAGGAAGAGGCCAGACTTCTCCTCCCACCAGGTCCCCAGTTGCCTTTGAGTTAGAGGTGAGTGAGTGCACCAGTCTTTCCTTGTGTTACCTCACACCCGGGGGGTGCTGGCTGTCCCAGCCCAGCCATCAAGGCCACATGAACAAGGCATGGTTGTGTTTTCCTTTTGAGACCTTTTGATGTCCTAACCCAGATGCATCTATTTTTAGGACGGGCTTGCTGTGATTACAGGGTCACTTTTGCAAGGCCATGACCTGCACGTGTTCAGTTGCTTTCCTGAGGGACCCCTGGCTGTTTGTGGGTTAAACATTTCATTCAGCTGGGTGGTGGTGGTGGTGGCACGTGCCTTTAATGCCAGCACTTTGGAGGCAGAGGCAGGTGGAACTCTGTAAATTCAAGGCCAATCTGGTCCAAGAGCGAGTTCCACCCTGTCTTGGGAGAAAAAAAAAACAAAACAAAACAACTCAGTTAAAAGTTCATATCCATGGGCTGGAGAGATGGCTCAGCGGTTAAGAGCACTGACTGTTCTTCCACAGGTCATGAGTTCAATTCCCAGCAACCACATGGTGGGTCACAACCATCCAAAATGAAATCTGGTGCCCTCTTCTGGCCTGCAGATATATCTGCAGACAGAACATTGTATACATAATAAATAAATAAATCTTTAAAAAAAAAAAAAAAAAAAAAAAAAAAGTTCATATCCAGCCGGGCGGTGGTGGCGCACGCCTTTAATCCCAGCACTTGGGAGGCAGAGGCAGGTGGATCTTTGTGAGTTCGAGGCCAGCCTGGTCTACAAAGCGAGTCCAGGACAGCCAGAGATATTCAGAGAAACCCTGTCTCGAAAAACCAAAAAAAAAAAAGTT
>CAJQZJ010001038.1:21896-42832 GCA_907164525.1 Lophiomys imhausi
ATATGTGTGTGTGTAAATATATAGATATAATCTGCTCAGTCCGTTTACTGTTGCATATATATATGTGTGTGTGTAAATATATAGATATAATCTGCTCAGTCCATTTACTGTTGCATATATATATATGTGTGTGTGTGTAAATATATAGATACAATATTCTCAGTCTATTTAGTGTTGTGTGTGTGTGTGTGTGTGTGTGTGTGTGTGTGTGAGAGAGAGAGAGAGAGAGAGAGAGAGAGAGAGAGAGAGAGAGAGAGAGAGACTTCAGGGCTGATCACTTGGTATTAGATGACCAGTTAGGGGGCCAATCCCCGAGGAAGACCAATCTCCACTCTCAGCATTCCTTCATTTCTATAGTTCTTTGTGTAAGGACAGAGACCTATAAGAATCCCTCCTTCCATGTTAAAATGTCTATCAGTGTTGTGCTTGTTCAGGTTGTGTTTAAGGCAGCCATGTTGTTGAGATATCATGGGTGAAGCTTCCCTGTCATTAGCAAAGTGGTTGTGTCTCCTAGACCTATTCTAAGCTCAGTGCTTCCACCAGGGGAGCTTTCTTACTTCCCTGGGCCAATTGTCATATCCACACAGGGAGGCCATATGAGGAAGTGGTCCTTAGGGTCCCTCCCAGATCACCACACGAGAATATAGTATCCCTGATCTCAGGAACCAAGGTGGTCTCCACACTACTACCATGAGGACTTATCTCAGTACCCAGGGATGGCAAGGTGGCTTGAATAGGGTTCTTCCACTTGCTACAGGGGCAGGGTTGTGAGTAAACACAGCAGCAATTCCCCTGGAAGCAAAACTTTGTGCTACACATTATCCAGTCTCTGCTGAGAACATGTGACAAAGAGGTGGGGAAACTGGTTTCACCATAGATTTTTGGCAGTCCTCACAAAGTAATAGAATATTCAGTAGACACAATTTATCTGTCACTGTAACTGAAGTTTATTTATGGGCCAAGAACACATTAGTCCCATTTCCTCCACTGCTTTAAAAAATAAATATAAGGACCAGGGGTCCTTATGGTAAACTCAGTGTAGGAGAGTGGGCTCTCCAGAAGAGGGAGGGGAAGTCCATCACACAGC
Source organism: Lophiomys imhausi (assembly GCA_907164525.1). Taxonomy (NCBI): domain Eukaryota; kingdom Metazoa; phylum Chordata; class Mammalia; order Rodentia; family Muridae; genus Lophiomys; species Lophiomys imhausi. The sequence continues at coordinate 22,984 of CAJQZJ010001038.1, forward strand.
CAGCTCTCTAGCCTCTGGGCTGAATGTCAAGCATGGAGAACTGATGCTTGTCCTCCAGTGGTCCTATCTATCTAGCCCACCAATGTAACAGCACAGGTGGCCCTGACTGTAAAGCCAAATCACCTAGGTATTAGATGTGTTGGACTATGAGGAGGTCGAGAACTTGGTTGGAGGATGTGTGACAATGTAGTTTCCTTTGCAGAGACTTTTGTTTTTTTGTTTTGTTTTCAGAACTGATCTGTCTATTTTGTCATTCTGAAAGTCCTGGAAATCACTGTGTAGACCAGGCATGCCTCATATTCAGAGAGATCCACCTGCCTACTTTGTTGTTGTTACTAAAAACTTTTAAAGATTTATTTATTTTAAGCATATGTATGTTTTACCTCCATGTATGTCTGCACCTGCAGAGGCCCAAAGAGGGCATTGTGGGGCCCCTCGAATTGGAATTAAAGACAGGTGTAGGTGCTAGGAATTGACCCGTGGTCCTTTGGGAGAGTAGTTGATACTCTAAACCATTGAGCCATCTCTCCAGCCCCAATATCCCAAAAATCGTAAAATAGTTTTGAAAATTGAAGATCTTCTGGGGTGACTAAAAATAAGTTATGATTATATGTAGTCTGTAGGTAGGGGTGTCTATATTGGATAAAATTCTAAAATAAATGGATAAATTAAAGAAGATGGTCTTGATTTTCTAGACGTGTAGCCTGAGAACAACTAGTAAACAAAAGGCAGCTTCCTTCAGTTAAAACCTCAGAGTGTGGCTGGTGAGAGTTTTGTTACTATTGCAATGACAATACTCCATTTTCTTTTGAATCATTCATGTGCAGTTTCAAACCTACTGCTCAGGCCTTGGGGCTGCCGACACCCTTGGGTCTGGCTAGACTTCCAGAGACCCCTCATTTCATTGTGAAGCAAAGCTATTTCCATATAGTGGAAATCGTGTTATATGTGTGCCGCTTTGGGGGAGCCTATTGTTTACAGTTTTATTTCCTGATAAAGTCCGGTTGAGAAACCAAATCATCTTTGCAGCTACTGATGTCCTACGAGCAGCGTGTGCTCTGATCAGCCATCTCTGTAGTTGATAGGCAGACTGAAATAGAAGATGGGATTAGCTGGATTAGAAAACTGGAGATTTGCTGTCATGGCAACAAGTAGCCCATCTTTACCAATAAATTTCATTATAAAATAAACTTCCATTTTTATATCCATTTTGAATGCAGGCTTAAAAAAAACCTTTTTGTGTGTGTGACGTGTATATGTGTGTATGTTTGCACATACAGGTATAAGGTCAGCAGCACTAGCTGGCCAGTGAGCCCCAAGACCCACCTGCATCCACCTCCCACTCCAGCTCCAGCAGTTACAGATGTGTACCACTTTTACATGACTGCTGGCAATCCCAACCCAGCTCCTCATGCTTAGGAAGCATGCATCTTAATCCACAGACCACCCCTTTGGCCCTTTAAAGTGCAAACCATACTTAGATCCTTGGGAAGCACTAGGTCACTGGATGGAAAGTTTCTCAGCTCATTTCCTGGTGTCACATTTTTAGTGGATGTGAAATGCACCCTTGGTATATTTTTGTTGGTTCATGCACCCTTGGTATATTTTTGTTGGTTCATGCCTGAAATCTTAGTCTACCTCTGTGGGCTCTATCCATATCATAAGCTGCACTTTGCTGAGGGCACCACTGACCTACAGAGGTCTGCGGGAAGGGTGCCTCCCACAGCTGCTGCCAGGGGCTGGCTTCCTCCTGTAGGATCCCCAAATTAAAGTGGTTTTGAGCAGCTTGAATTTCACGCACCCGCAGAGCCGTGTTTGGCTCGTTCCTTCACAGACACAGTGTAGCTGGACGTACTCATAAGTGAAAAATGATCTGAGTGCCGCGCCGCGCCGCGCCGCGGGTAGGTGGGGCCCTGAGCTCAGCAGGTGAAGCCGGAGGAGAGTCTCTGTGCTCAGCTGAGCATGGAGCACTGGCAGGTAGTCGGAGCACACAATGGCATGGCTCATGCTTTTTGTTGATAGTTAGAAACCCTCTGTGAAGACCTGAATGGAGAAGGGAAAGAAAACACATCGAGCTTTGGCAGCTGGCCTATGCAAGTGGTTGCTGGAGCACAGTGGACAGGGTTCACCCAACCAGCTCACCATGCAGGTAGGAAGCAGACTTGAGAGCCAGAGTGAGTCTTAAACTTCCTCTCTAGCAACAACTTTTGACTCCCAGTGGCTTTTTTTTTTAATTAAATATTCGAGAAATAAACAAGAAGTGGCAAGAGTAGACTTAGCCTGAACTGTACTGATGCTGCCCTAGAAAGTGTTTCTGTTACGAGTTTGATAAGGAGCTCACACTCCCAGTCTAAGGATAACCTTTAAAAACGAGTCACGTAAAACCATGCGGCGGGCAAGTTAAAAGCAGTTTTTTTAATTGGCGGATGATAAATAGCAGGCTCTGTTTTAGAACAAATACTTGGAAGGCAGTTGACCAGAAATTGATTTTTCAGGCTTGAAAAAAAAATTGCTACATTTTTACAGTTCAGAACTGAAGAGGGGCTTGCTGATTCCTTCTGGCGTTTGTACTCAAAGAGGGTTATGGGTAACCAGAGCTGGGTAATATCCAGAAATTGACTGAGATCCCGGGCAGAGCTCCAGCATGCTGGCGCTTTCTCTGTGGAGACAGTCGGCCACTGCCTAGCCTCTAAGTCAGAAAGGAAAATCAGTAAGAAGATGTAGTGTGGATCCTGAACGTTTGTCCGAGTGTGTGTGGGGGGGGGGGCAGTGGGGGTGGTGAATGGAGGACTGTCGATTGTCACAGTAACATCCTCACATCCAGAAGCAGGGAATGTTCTACTGGGGCCAGCCGTGGCTACAGCCACACAGGAAGAAAGTTGAAACATTTGATTTGTGTCTCCTGTGATGGTAGCTAATCTGAGAACATCCCCTCTGTGGTGGAGGCATGGGACTAGTGATAAAGAAAAAGAGAAGGGAAATAAAACCCAGCCCTGCCTGTAGAACCATTTCCAGACCTTGCTTCTCCCGGTGTCAGGACTGAGCTGACATAGGTCTTCCATTCCTGTGAAGAATTTGGAATGCTGTGAATCTGAACTGACCAGGGGTGGGTCAGAGAAGACATGCATTGTTGCCTAGAGGTGAGCCTCAGAGGTAGGTAGAGAGCTGCCTGGATTCAGGGGTCCTTCGCTCAGAGCTTTGAAGGCCTTTGAGCCACAGAACTGTGTCTGAGAAGGCAGCCGTGGGAGCTGCTTTGGGGCTGCTGACTGACAGGCTATCAACCATGGCCAGGGGTGGCCATGTTTTGTAGTTTTGTATTTTAGGCCCAAGGGATCTGAGTAGCCACACAAGCCACTCCTTATCGCTGTCCCTTTCCCGTGTTGAATGCTGAATGTGTCTCCACATTCCACAGTTGGCATATATGGAGAGAGGGAAGAAGGGGACACCTTGGAGGCTTTAAGGGAAGCTCTTGCTCCTGCCCTCCTATTGCAGCCTTGTTCTGTCTTGACTGGGTTTGTCTCCCACCCCTCCTTCAGACTGATCCTGTCCCAAGTACTCTGTGTGATTTGATCTGAGCTAAGGAGCTGGCCTTTTCCCATGACCCATTATGGGGGCAGTTGGGTCAACAAACTGTGGCCCCAGGACTTGTTCTAGCCTGTTTTTTTATATGGCCTGGGAGCTAAGAATGTGTTTCTATATTTTAAAGAGTTGGAGAAAGAAAGACAGAGACTTAAGACCCACGATGCTTGAAGAATTTACTCTCTGACCTCCTAGGGGAAAGTCTGTCTTTTAACACCCCTGTTTCTCTATATTCTTGAACAGTGTGTACAGCTGATTGACAAAGCCCATTGTGTGTCCAATAATTTGAATAGGCTGTTGTTTTGGAAGCTGTTTCTTGGTCTGTGTTAAATGTCACTGCTCCCTCCAAAAGTGTTGTGTTGTAGGTTCAGGCGTCGGGAAGTTGAAGAATGTGTGTGTGTGTGTGTGGGGGGGTGTCTCAGTGGCGAAGCAAGCCTATGGACTATTGTGAGTGTAGTTGCTTTTTCATCTCTCCCTGGTTTTTGAGCCACAGAAACAGCCACATATTGACTGGACTGTGGAATCACTTCTCTTCACCAAGTCAGTGCTGGCCAGCCTTCTGCCATCTCAGTATTTGGCAAAAAAAAAAAAAAAAATGCTTCCTATAATAATAAGTGTATATATGCATACACTATGTGTAAGAAATTAACTGAATATTGTTTCTCATTTAGAATAAGGTTTCCTTATGAATCGGTAAGAACACTTAGCGAAAGCTGGCCAGGCTTCCCATGACCACCCAGTTCTCTACGTCACCCGGTATTTCATTACTGTCATTTCTAATAAGGGAAAAGGAGAAGCAAGTATCCTTGCTTATGTGCAACTTGTGTCAAAACTGCAGGCCTGGATCCAGAGCTGGCTTCTGTAAGTAGCTTATTGTCCACTGCAGAAACATAGAAAATCTTTCACAAGGAGTTCCCAGTGTGAGAAGGAAAATGAAATGCCAGCCGTGAAACTTTTTTCTCCAGGGCATTTCAATCTCCATCCTCCTCTGGTATTGGAAAACTGAATGTTGTCAGTAAACAAGGGTGGGTGTGGAGCTCAGCTTGACAGATGAAAACAAGTGAGAGAAGGTGAAAACATGAACAACACTACAGTCCCTCCTGGGAGGCAAAGCCTGGGAACAAGATGGCGCCTGTAACCCTTGACAGTTCAGCCTGTTGGAGCCAGGAGGGGTGGGACATTAATCCACCATGGGAGCCGGCAGAGCCTTGTCTCACCTCGCCTGTGTTTAGCAAAGGGGTTGGCTCTGAATCTGGAGATTAAGCAACCTGCTGTTCCTGTATGCACTGGGATTTCAGACAGTAAGAAACCTACTTTGCATAACAGTTGCAACCCTCCTGGAAGCCGAGGCACTGGGCAGGGGCTCCCAAGGGAGTTCAAGGAGCTTGCCCAGAAAGGCTGGTGCTGTGTGGCCATTCGTGGTGGGGTGGTTCAGCCCCTGTTCCCACAGGGCCTCCTTTGTGTGGGTGACAGTGTATATACCAGATCCTTGGCCTGCCTGATATCTAGGGGTCGGATGGGACCTTTTCGCTTCCTGTCTTAAAGACACAGATACAGGCAGGTTCTGGAAGCCGTGGGTGGCTTCATTGAGCCAACTCATTTATGAGGACGTCACAACACTAAATGTTTGGCTGGGGCATCTGTCTCCTCTCTTTGGCTACTTAAACAGGGCTAAAATCTGACGTCTATTTATTGTTTCTTTTTTTACACACACACACACACACATAAATAATAAATTAATTCGTTTTTGAAAAAGCTGTGTAAACCAACAGGAAAAGAGCAACCAACTCAAATAGATTGATGATTTTGAGTGTGTGAAACTGCAGTGAAAAGGGAATTGACAATGCCACAGCCCAGGGGGCAGCAGAATAGACTTGACTGGCTTCGTGCCCCCTAAATACTTGCTACCCCTTTTAGGATGAAGGCCACCCAGTCTGTTTCCTGCAGTGGGGACAAGAACACAATGTAGGGCCCTTCCAGTGGGGAGTCACGACGGCTCTGCCTTCTCTTGAGGGGTGGAGAGCAAAATGGTGGCCTACCTGCCCGCTGATCCGGCATCTACACCATAACACAGAGAGGACGGCACTGGGCACTGTGTGGTATACCACAGGACAGATCTTTTGGTGTCTTTGTGGCCCCCGCTGGCATGCCTGCCCCAGGTTGCCTTGATCTACTCCACCCAGGTGTGACTGAGCACAGTGGCACACTGAGATCCCCTCCACAGTGAGTAAGGACCTGAAAACCGGTGACCTGGCTCTCTGGATCCCATGTGCCTTCCCTGACAAGATTTCTCCCTGAACAATCAGTTCACCTGCATTTATAGGACAGGAACAAAAGGTGACTCCTCTTGTCTAGCAGAAGGATCAGTGCAGAGTCTACATTTTTAGTAATATCAGGGTTTTGGAGCACTGTTTCTCAACCTATGAGTTTTGACCCCTTTGGGGGTCAAATGACCCTTTATGGAGGTCTCCTGAGACCTTCAGAAAACACATTTACATTATGGTTTGTAACAGTAGCAAAATTACAGTTATAAAGTAGCAGTGACATAGTTTTATGGTTGTGGTCACCACAACATGAGGAACTGTATTAAAGGGTTGCAGCACTAGGAAAGTTGAGAACCACTGGTTTAGAGGCAATTGGGCAGATTTAACACAGGATACAGGAGGACTCGTTTCTTTGTCCTTCTAATTTCAATGCTGACTCCCTTCCTCTCCCAATTTAGGAGAGAGGAACAAAGTTGCAAGTTGGTAGAAGGTGACTTAGAGAAAAACAAAGATGACCCCCCCCCCCCAGAATCCATTTGGTCATAAGCCTCTCTTTCAGTCCGCCTTGGAAGGCAGACAGAACATAGTTGTAGGTTTTAAGAGACTTTAAGGGATTGGACAGGCCTATTCTTACATTATATTTTCTCAAGACTTGATCTCACCAAAAAAAAAAAAACCTGGGTTTTTACAAACTCTCTACCTCACTTCTGCAGTTAACAGTTGAGAATCTCTATACAAATCAGATAGAAGCCCCTGTGCCAGGGAGAACAAAAGAGAATATAAGTGTAGCAGACTTTACCTCCCCATGAACGACACTGTGGTTATATTCTTAATGGGATAGCAGCCTTTCTCTTGCCCTTTCCTCCTATTTCTGCCCTTTTGGGGAAAGTGTTCTTATGTTGGCCTGAACTTCTGGCTCAGCCTTCCAAAACATTCATGTTTGACTAGCCAAGTTCCACTTTGCCTTCAGCTTGTAACAGTTAGACTTAAGTTAGCCAGACCACTGCCTGCGGGGTAGAGTGCTGACTATTGGCACAGCCACTGGCTTTTGGAAAATATTACATGTATCTTATTGTAAGAGAAGCAAAACAGTTTTGGCAGAAGAGCAATAAAGACCCGGAAGGGAAACAAACAAATTACTTCTAAGTGCTGCAGAGAGAAGGTGGTAGTAGCAAGAAAGGACGCCGTTCAGCTTTGTAAGGCACAAGCCACAGCTTGTCTGGCTTCAGCTTGTCCCTCCAGTGAGCCACGCAATGTAAGAGAGAATGAAACACTAAAACTGAGAAACAGATCTGGGCACATCTTGGTGCCTGTGGGGTTTCATTGGGGTCCTTCTGGCCTGACCAAACTCTGTGACCAACTTTGTTGGAAATCCTGCTGTTTTCATTGAATAATATGTAAGATGTTCATTATTATTATTGTTATTATTATTATTATTATTATAGAAACTTTCATTTATGATGTGCTGACTAGTCTTATGTCAACTTGACATACAAACTAGAGCTATCTGAAAGGAGGGAACCTTAACTGAGAAAATGCCTCCATAAGATCTAGCTGTAAGGCATTTTTTTTATTAGTGATGGATGGGGGAGGGCCCCTATCATGGGTGGTGTCATCCTGGTGGTCCTGGGTTCTATAAGAAAACAGGCTGAGTAAGCCATGGGGAGCAAGTCAGTAAGAAGCAAACTTCCATGGCCTTTGTATCAGCTCCTGCCTCCAGGTTTGAGTTCCTGCCCTGACTCCCTTCAGTGATGAACACTGTGGAAGTGTAAACAGAGTAAGCCCTTTCCTCCTCAACTTGCTTTTTGATCATAGTGTTTGGTCCTGGCAATAGAAACCCTAACTAAGACAAACGTGCACAATGTATCTTAGACATTTCGACCCCACTCCTTCCTCCGACTTCTCCAGGATCCCCTGATAAAGTTCTCTTCCAGATTTATATCCTCTTCCCCCCGCCCCAGCCTACTTATATAAGAAATTCTTCTTTATTAGTTTATTAGTTCATTAGTTTGTTTGGCTGAATGTTTGTTTTTTGAGACAGAGTGTAATGTAGCTCAGGCTGGACTCAAATTCCCAGTGTAACTGAAGATAAACTTGAATTTCTGGTTCTTCTGGCTCTACCTCCCAAGCTCTAGGATTACCCAAGCATGCCACCACTGGAATTTGCCTTTAAATAGATATTCTAAATGAGTTTGTTTGGGGGCAGTAATTCAATATCACATCTTAAATGTGAGTAGAGTCAGTCATTTCAAACTCTTGAGAAATAAGCCAGGCCTAGTGGCGCATACCTGTAATTCCAGCACCCAGGAAGCTGAGGCAGGAGTATTGTCATGATTTCAAGACATACTTAGCTACAGGAACAAAGAGTTCCAGGACCGTCTGAACTATAAAATGAGACTCTCTCAACTACCCCACACACCCCTTGAAGGACGTATTCTTGTCATTGGCCCTCCCAGAGGAGAGGAATCTATTATCAGTTTTAGTTCTTTTTTCCTATGGACTCTTTACCCATTCCAGAAGCAACCTCTAGTCACACTAAGACCTGAGAAGTCTCAAAGCCAAGGTACCATGCCTTGCAAAATACCATCACCTTTCTAAGCCAGTGACCCTGACTCATCCCAGTGCTAATTGCCGTAATATGACTTACCATGACAGGTTCTTGTCATATGCAGGCTGACTCTCCAGCTGCTTCTAAATCTGACTGTTGCAAGGGTTATATCGTAGGGTTCTCTAGAGACACAGAACCAAGAATGTCTGTAAGCATGAGAGTGAATTTATGAGATGGGCTCACATGATCAGCCACAATTGCCACCTCAGCAGAGAGCCAGGTAAATCTCCAAACGAAGCGTGGAGTTCAGTAAGACAGTCCAAAAGCCTCATTGGTTCTGCTGTGCAAGTCCACATCCAAAGACTAGGGTCTGGACTCAGAATCCACAGCAGTAGCAGCAGAAAGAACACAAGTGCCCGGGGACGAGAGGCACAAGCAAGAGCAAGTGACCTTCTGTTACAACCCTCCCACACACCCCCACCTCTCTCATAGGGGTGAGGTGTACCCAAATCCAAGATGATCTTTTCACTCAGTTTGTTGAACCCCATCAGTCTTCTCTGGAAAAACACTCACAGACACTGGAGACCACATGCTTCACTCATTCTCTAGGTAACCCTCAAGCCTCATGTGACGACCCAAATTAACCACCCCAGGGTATTAGCCCTGGAGCCGTGATCAGTAGAGACCTAGATGACAATTGTGTGATGAACTAGTACAGGGTGTTCACATGGCATGGTTAACTCTTTCAGGTAAGCAAACTCAAGTAAGAAGAAACTAATGTGTGCGCCATCAGCCTGTGTGTGTGTGTGTGTGTGTGTGTGTGTGTGTGTGTGTGTGTGTGTGTGTGTGTGTGTGCCTGCACGCACACGTGTGCTTGACTGGGAGGGAGATGAGCCGCAGGCTGGAATTATTTCAGAGTGCTCCCATAGACCTGGAACAGGTTTGTTATTGCATGTAAAAATTGTTACATAAGGCTGTGTCTCAATATGTAGGTCTTTCTTCTCCTTTATAAACACTCCTGGGGTGTACTTTTTCCTAAGAGAAGAATGTCTTTTTGTAGCTGTGGCTAGTTCTGTAGGAGTTCACATCATGTGTCAGAAGGCTCTTGAGGGTGGAGTGCTCAGTTTCCCTTTGCTTTCTTGGCACTTTGGGTGAGGGGCAAATAGCCTGCAGAGGAGTTTTAGAAGCTGTGGGTATATGATTTTGAGATGCAGAGACAAATCAATTTGGCTTTTCCTAATAATGAATCTTATTTTGAGAACCATAGTTGACACAGCTGGAGGGTGTGTCCCTTTCTCTTGGTGAGAAAACCACCCAGAAAAGATGCTTATGGTCTAAGAGACTGGGAGCCTGTCCCAGAAGAGACAGTTAAGAGCTCAGTGTCGGTCATTGCTCTAAAGCTGTATTTGTTTGGAAGCAGCTATGCCAGGGGAACAGCACAGTTCCTTTGAAGTGGGATTATTTGGGTTGTTCTGTGTAACAGTGTTCTGAGTGTAGCATATCATTTCTGCTTCTTTTTCTTTTTTTCTTTGCTTTTGGGTTTTCAAGACAGGGTTTTTCTGTGTATCCCTGGCTATCCTAGAACTCACTCTGTAGACCAGGCTGGTCTTGAACTCACAGAGATCCACTTGCCTCTGCCTCCCGAGTGCTAGGATTAAAGGCATGTGCCACCACGCCTGGCCATTACAGATGGTTTCAAATTGCCATATGGGTGCTGAGATTTGAACCTGGGTCTTATGGGAGAGCAGCCAGTGCTCTTAGCCCCTAAGCCATCTCTCCAGCCCTCTGCTTCAAAGGTATTAGAAGGGAACTTAAAGTTGGATCCTCAGTACTCATTGAACACACAAGTGCTTATCGGTATTAAGGCTCATGGGGAGGAAGCCAGGTGCCGCAAGCCTACAGGGTAAATGCACCGGCTATCATAGGAGGAAATGATAGGTGGGTGTCTTAGTTAGGGTTTCCATTGCTGTGAAGAACAGTGGCTCTATGATCACAGCAACTCTTACAAGGAACCACTTAACTGGGACTGGTTTACAGTCCAGAGGTTTAGTCCATTGTCATCATGGCAGGAAGCATGATGGTGGGCAGGCAGACAAGGGACTGGAGAAGGAGCTAAGAGTTCTACATTTGGTTTGGCAGGCAGCAGAGAAAGAAGAGAGACACTGGGCCTGGCTTGAACATCTGAGACCTCAACGCCCACCTCCACTGACACATTTCCTTCAACAAAGCCACACCTACTTCAACAAGGCCACACCCCCTAGTAGTGCTGCTCCCTAGGGACCTATGGGGGCCTTTGTCATTCAACCCACCACAATGGGAGTGATGATTAAAAGAGGATAGAAACCAGCAATGGCAGTTGCTTCTTCCCCTTTGAATAAGGTCCTAAAGCATCCTTCTTTGGCCTAGATTCTGTTACGAGATTTCGGAGAGCACGAGTGGAAGTACCCTGAACCTGAAAGGGGGAATATTTAATATTTATTATCACCAAAATGTAGCTCAAATATATTATTTCCTGAGACCGTTCCTGGCAGCCCTCTGAGTTTGAGGCCAGCCTGGTCTGGATAGTGAGTCTTGGCCAGTCAGAGCTACATAATGAGACCCTGTTTCAAAAAACAAAAAAAAAGTAGTGTTTCCACTTCTGGTAGATGCAGGCACTGTAGTACAGAACCTTGGAAGTGGCCACATGTTTGCCACTAATAGAACTGGCACATGGCATTTGAAGCAGGTATTGCTCAGTATCATCTACGTTCATTCCTACATTCTCACCTAGGCTGGGACAGCTGTAATCCCAGCATTCTGAAGGCTGAGGCAGAAGGATTTAAGTTTGAGGCTGGCCTGTATTTTATTGGAACCCTGTTTCACTGGGGTTGGGATAGGGGCTAGGGGTAGAGAGTCCGATAATAAACTTGCTGCCATATCTTCAAAGTGACACATCTGGGTTACGGTATTATACATTTTAAATATTCATGGCATTGTGTTTCAATTTAATTGATGTTCTTTGTAACTCTGTGTATTTTATGTTTTTAAATAGATAGAGATATAGATTTAGTGGGACTGAAGAGAGCTCAGCGGTTAAGAGCACTTGCTGCTCTTCCAGAGAGCTTGAGTTTGGTTCCTAGCCACCCCATTGTGTGACTTAGAACCACCAAGGTTGGTTGTAATCTCTTTATGCCTCCTTCAGTATATACACACTCTCTCTCTCTCTCTCTCTCTATATATATATATATATATATATATATGTCTCAATCACAATTTTTCAAATACTGTTTTGAGACTTTACTAACCAAGATAAATCAAACAAAATAGGGAGAAAAAGAGGAAGCAGCCCCTTTTCTTTTCCTTTTTTTTTCAAGACAGGATTTCTCTGTGTATTCTTGACTGTCCTAGACTCACTTTGTAGACCAGACTGGCCTTGAACTCACAGAGATCCACCTACCTCTGCCTCCTGAGTGCTGGGATTAAAGGCGTGTGCCACAACACCCAGCAATTACAGACAGCTGTGAGCTGCCATGTGGGTGCTGGGATTTGAACCCATTTGAACTCCTTTGGAAGAGCAGTCAGTGCTCTTAACTGCTGAGCCACCTCTCCAACCCGAAACCCCTCTTTTAAATGCTACACTACTTGATATGTGCTTAGTTTTTCATTTGTGGGGCAAGAAAAAAATTAGCCGAGGACACTGTGGTGTATTCTAGCCTATATCACCAGAGGACCTCGAAAAAATAGAGGTTTATTTAGTACATCTAGGGTGGAGCTAGACATTTCTGCTTTTCTAACAAGTATAGAGTAGCCTGGCTATGGCCTACAGCAGCCCAAATGAGGGCCTGACATCCTAAGACTCACTTTCCATAACTTTAATAAGTCTCAGTGTGGGTAATAGCTTACCTATCCTAATTCTTGGTTATAAGTGGAGATGTCACACAGAGGGAAACATTGGAGAAAGCCCAGCATCCGACTTCACCTATTTCAGAGGACCTATGTTGCCTCATTTAGAGCCCCAAGCCATGGCCAGTCTGAGACACTAACAGGGGGGCAGTGTAGACTTCGTAAGGTAGGATAGCAGTGTATACACGTGTCTCCTCAGGAGACTGACGAAGCCTGCCTTCCCTGCAGCCCTCAGCTGCAACCTCAGAGGGTTGTCTCCTGAGCTTTTCTGGACAGGTGTGTACCATATGAGCCACGAACCGTGGAGCAATGCCTGTCTGCAGCTGACTACCTCTACCCACATGCCTGCAAGAAGACAGTATTCCCACTAAAACTGCTACGTGTGTGCTGGCCAGATGCCCTGCATTCGTGTGGCTTCTTTCCCGAGGGGCATTTGATTACGCTTATCATTAGATGATAATTGTATATCTCTGTAGGATGTTTGTAGGCATTTAAGGGTAAGGTCATTTAGTAGCTGGGGGTGGATTGAACTTCCAAAACCCAAACAGATCTCTTTAATGATACTACCCCAGAGCCCCCATATCTGACCGGCCATCTCCCCGGGGTGTACCGTTGGCTTTGGTGAGACTACTGAGGTCACAGTCAGCTGTGGCTTCACAGTGTGGCTACAGATGCCCAGAAATCCAGTTTTGTCTGTACACTGGAAGTTATCCGTTGCCTGGAGAAAAACTGATGCTTATCAGGCCCACAGACACTAGCACCGGCAAATCCCAGTCCGGCTTATTTACAGATTCCCAGTAGAGGAAGAAACCTTTCCTGTGACTACATGTTTCTGCCATCTTCCTTTTTTGTTGTTTCTGACGTCTTTAATCTTGTCTTCTCTGGTAGAGAGATCCTTAACAATGAGGACTTCCCATGGAAAAAGTCTTCAGCAATTGTCCAGAAATCAAAGCTTAGTGTCCATTGGTATATCCAGGGTTGAAGAACCACACCAGAATCCTCAGTGTTTGCACTGTCTTTACAAAATGCTCTTGCCACCTTCCCTCCTACGCCAACAGCATTTCCTTGTTCTTCCCTCCATGTGGATTTGTCTCCCGGGTGGGGTCTCGGTTTTTCCTGGGTGCTGTTATGCAGTTGCTTATTTACTCATTCATTGAGGATTGTCTCTATGGAGACGAATTGGGGAGATGGGGTCCTTAGAGTGTGACCCTGACTATTCAGCACTTTCTACTGTGGGGTAACTCCATGCGTCCCTAAGAGACCCCACCGCTTTGAGAAACACAGGAAGCCCCATTGCCCAGCAGATCTTCCCTGATGTGTGTGCTGTTTTGTAGTCACATGCCACATAACCATGTTTCAGTCAGTGACTGACTCTATGTACCATGGGGGTCTCTTAAAATCATATGACCTCCATGGGCTGGAGAGGTGGCTCAGAGGTTAAGAGCACTGGCTGTTCTTCCCAAGGTCCTGAGTTCAATTCCCAGCAACCACATGGTGGCTCACAGCCATCTACATTGAGATCTGCCCGGATATATGTAGAGCAAATACTGTATACATAGTAAATAAATAAATGTTTAAAAAAAATCATATGACCCAGTGACATCCTAGCCTCCTTACTTTGAATAAACACTATGATGTCCACACAAAGACAAAATTATGTATTGCTCAGGAAAAATGCATATTTTTATTTCTTTTTATTTTTTTTACCATTGATTTGCTTATTTTTTGGGTATACATGTAGGTGCACACATGTGAAGGTCAGAGGTCAACTGACAGGAGAGCATATCACTTTTCTTCTTCTTCCATGTGGGTTCTGGGAATCATGTCAAACACAGTCACCAGGCTTGGAGAAGGCAGGTCTTTTTACCCTCTGAATCATCTCACCAGCCCCAAGCAGTTCTTGATCATATAGATCTCTCCAGGACCGGTTTTAGTTATCATTTTGTCCCTGGTTTCCAAGAACTGTTCTGAGTGTGGTTGCCCTCAATCGGCAGGCAGTTCACGGAACAGTTTGCTGGTCCTACCATTTGCTGGTGTGGATGGGGCTAGAGCCCTGAGTGAGCAGAGGAATTCTGCATGAGGCTGTTTCAGAGGCTGTTTGTGGCACGGTCAGCTTGTCCCCAACGAGTAATGGGTTCAGTAGAGATCTCTTGTCTTAACTCTACTTTTCTGTTTTCTTTCAACATTTTACGTAGTGATTATGCATCATCGTACAAAGCAATGTCTTTATTTTCTTCATATAAGACTTGCCAAATTATTCATTTAATTAGCCAAGTTTGAAAACTATTACTGTAGACTCATTAGCCCAGATTCAGCGCCCTGGTTTACAGATGAGGAAACTGGGACTTTGAGAATGAATCTGCCTGGCTGTCATTAGGGATGCTAGAGTAGAGACTGATGGGTTAATATATGGAGGCTGTGCTCCTTGGCTCATCATCTGAACCTTGGGGCATCTTCTTTTTTTTTTTTTTTTTTTTTGTAGATCAGGCTGGTCTCGAACTCACAATGATCCACCTGCCTCTGCCTCCCAAGTGCTGGGATTAAAGGCGTGCACCACCACGCCCGGCACCTTGGGGCATCTTATTCCTGGGGTATCCTGGTAGAATTGTGATGGTCAAATGCCCATGCATGTGAGTTGCTGGAATAAATTCAACCAAAGCTTAGCCCTCCATTCTAGACTCATACTTGAGTGGCATGAACCACCCTTATGTTTCTACAGCTGGCAGGCTGTATGTAACACTTGGAACACTGCATTGGGCCCTTACTTGATTGCTTTACTCTTTAGTACCTAACTTCCTCAGGTGAAAAGGGGGAAGAATCGATAGATCTGTACCCCCTCCCATAAAAGGCAACGTGAAAGTCAAATGCAGCTAAGGGAAGAACCTTGGGGGGAAATTCACGAAGCCCTTAATCCTTGTTAGATAGGCAGCAGGGTCAGGGTTTAGACGTTGTCCCCAGAGACCTGCCCTGTGTTTCAGTTAGGGTTTCCATTGTTGCGATTAAAACATCATGACCCAAAGCACCTCACGGGTGGAAAGGGTTTATTAGGTTTTAAACTTCAACATCACAGTCAGTCACTGAAGGATGTCAGGGAAGGAACTCAAGACAGAAACCTAGAACCAGGAACTGAAGCAGAAGCCATGGAGGAGCATTGCTTTCTGGCTTGCTCCAAATGGTTTGCTCAGCCTTCTTTCTTGTACCATCCAGAACCATGGCCGCAGGGGTAGGGTAGCACTGCCCACAGTGGGTTGGGTCCTCCCACATCAATCAGTAGTTCAGAAAATTCCCTACAGAGTTGCCTCTAGGCCAATCTGATAGAGACATTTTCTCGATTGATGTTCCTCTAACCAAATAACTAACTTGTGTCAAATTAACAAAGCAAAGCAAAACAAAACCCAGCCAGAATACCCTCTCCACTGAGTGTCGCTTCATCAGTGGTTCTCAACCTGTGGGTCGGGACCCCTTTGGGACTTGAATGACCTTTTCATAGAGGTCACATATTAGATATCCTGCCTGTCAAATATTTACATCATGATTCGTAACAGTGGCAAAGTTACAGTTATAGAGTAGCAATGAAAATAATTTTATAGTTGGGGGCTACCACAACATGAGGGAATGTATTAAAGGATGGCGGCAGCATTAGGAAGATCGAGAACCACTGCTCTATATGGAATCTCTATATGTACAAGCAACTTCTTAGGGCTTGCGACCTCCTGGGGGCAGGGCAGGGAGAAGGATTCAGGATTCCCATGGAAACATTAATTTCTCATATCCTGATGACAGTGGCTCTGTCAGCCATTCATGTTTTCACCCCGTCTGACCTTTTTGCAGTAGCTTTCCCCCACACTGCAGAGCAGATCCTCCAGGTGAGCAAGTGTATACAAGCCCCAGGACTGTTCTGTATACTGGAAGGCAGTGGCTGTCTTTCTTCCCACCCCTTCTGTTTTCCTGGGTGGTCAAAACAAACAAACTTCCAGAGCTGGCCTTTTCAGAATGGCAGAGATTTGTACTTTGTGTTTCAAATCTGATTTGAAACTATACAACTTGTAATATCTATGAAAAGCTACTGCAGACGTTCAGCAAAACAGATTCCCCCTAAAATAAAACTTCATTTATCTCCCCAAGAAATGGTCCTGGTTGGCCAGGAAGAGAAACTTTAATTCATGGTAATTAGCCTCAGTGTTGAGCTTTCCAACAAGTGTCTCCACAGAGTTGCATGGGTCTAGAGAGGCAAGGCACAAAGAGAAAATGTATATCAAAGGATGTGTGAATTCACCACATGAAAACAGATGCATGTGCTTGCTTACGTAGCAGAGGTCATCTGATGCTATGCACGGATGTAGGTTGAAGTGGTTGGGAAAGAATTCATGAGGGAGGCTGTTCTGAGTTGGACTTTGATTCATCAGCAGGTGCATAGGGGCAGTGTGGAAACACGGGAATATTGCTGCGTGAATTTTGTGAGCCTAAGTACTAAGAAGGAGAAGGGGGCCTGAGAAAAACGTGTCTTGTCACGCCAGCATTCACAAGTTGGCTAGGTGTGGCTTTACTAAAGGGGGACAGGGGAAGATCGAAAAGACTTTAGTAGAACTGAACAAAAGAGTTTATTAAAGTTGTAGCACAGGAGACTTGTGTTGAGTGGCTTCAGTCATTTTCTGTTATATGCCTGTGTACCCATGCCAGACTGCTCTAACGCCTCCTGTGTTAGACTTACTGTAAACTCGATGAGAGGGGAAAGTGTGTTCCTGCTGCTTCGTTATGTCAGAGATAATCTTCCTTCTTTTTTTATCATTGTGTGTGTGTGTGTGTGTGTGTGTGTGTGTGTGTGTGTGTGTGTATACATGAACATGTGGGCTTGTGTGTATGCATATATGTGTATGGGCACATGTTTGCATATGGAGCCCCACAGTTAAGGTCAGGAATCATCCTCCATCGCTCTTCCACCTTGTTCATTGAGGCAGGCTCTCTCTATCAAAGTGAGGGCTCACTGATAACATCTAGTCCCACTAGCCAGCTTGCTCTGGGGATACCCTGTGTATTAGTTATTTTTCTCTTGATGGTATGAAATACCGTGGCCAAGGCAACTTACAAAAGAGTTTACTTGGGCTAACAGCTCCAGATGGTTAGAGTCCATGATGGTGGAGTCAGGACAACAGGAGCAGGAAGCTGATGCCTCACATACTGAACTGCAAGTAGGAGCAGAGACCAGCACACTGGGAATAGCTTAAGGCTTGGAACCCTCAAATCCCACCCCCAGTGACATACTTCGTCCAACAAGGCCATCCCTCCTAAACTTCCGCAAACACCACCATCAATTAGGGACCAAGTGTTCAAATGCCTGGCACTATGTAGGGCATGTGTCGTTGAAACTACCCCACTCTGTCTCTGTCTTTCAAGGTCGGAGTTTTAGGGAGGCTCAGCTAGCATTTATGTGAGGTTCGGGGTGTCGAAACACCAGCGGTTTAACCACTGAGCCATGTCCCCTAACTTACTCATTCTTTAAAAAATTAACGAAAAACATATACTAAGTGGAAGCAACACAAGAAACATGACCTGCTGAGACTCTCAGCCACGAGTGTAGCAGAAGAACAGAGTAAAACAGCAGGTCATTGTAGAAATAATTAAATTATTAAAGCGTATTTATATTATTGTTAATTGATTGGACTGTTAATGCTTAACCCGCCATTATAAATGAGTACACACAGACACCACGTGGATTTTTAACAAGCTTTGGCCTGAATTGAGCAATCTTGGCCCACCTAAGCTACCTCTTAATTCTATGACCCAAATATGACCCCATATATACATACGTCCCCTTGGTCTGTTCTCCACGTTGTACCGATGTTCCTGACCATGTGGAATGAGGTTCTTTTTCCTAACCCATGGTGTATGTCCTTCTTCCTGCTCCCGGCTGGAATGAATTAATCCTCTGTGTAAAAATGCAGGGTTCCTGTTCTAATCTCAGGAAGTCTCACCTTTCTCTGTCTTTGCCCAATCTCAGGCCTCAGCATTTTATTTAACCAATCCGAGACAATGTAAGTAACAGACAGCAAGCAGGACCAATTAATTAACATTTAGAATGCTTATCACCACCCCATCAGGTCAGAGCACAGCAGCTTTGAAGGTACAAGCATCAACCAGTTAAGCAAACATTAATATTAAATATGACAGATTTGCAGGATTTTGGAAGCCCACAGAAGGCTATAGACATGTTGAGATCTGGGCTTATGGGCAAAAATCAGGGAAGATTTAGTGGCTTCCCCCAACTCAGAGTGCCTGCCTTCATTTAGTCCGTTCATGCAGCACCGTTCTCCATCCCTCCCCCCCACCCCCCGGAGATCACAAACCCTGATGATATTTCCTGTGGTTGCCTTTGTACGTTAGACAGCAGCAACTCCATCCAGGGAATAGTGCTGGTGTTAAAAACCTTTGTCTTTTAAAGCTAAATGTTTTCCATACCTTATATTTTATATTCTTACTGGTACCAACTCTATAACCCATGCCACCCTGAAGTGACCTGCCTCCACATAACCATTCCTATATTTGTATGCGAAATCATCCCTCTCCATATTATTTTCTCCAGAGTAAGCAGCCATAGTCACTTCCACTGTGCCTCAAAGAATAGACTATTTTAACTTTGAGGCCAGAACTGAGGCAAATTCTGTACTTCTTTCATTCCACCAGTGACGTATATAGTTTAATTTCCCTAATTCAGGGAAGGATTGGAGTCTGTGTAGATTGAATCTCTCATGAAGTTGTCCATGAAATCCTATTGCTTACGCCAGAAGTACCTGAAGCTCTGTGGTTCTTGTTTAAGCCTGGGACCACCAGCATAAAGCTTCTTGGTTTTCTCAAAAGAATGTTCTAGAATCTCTGTGGGAAGACTGAGAATGTGAGCTCCAGGTGGTTGAAAATTAATAACAAACCAGCGAGAATAACTTAGTGGGATACAATTTATTTTCATTATGTAGATCCAGTACATAAATAAGGATACAACTGCTATTAATGTGTAGAATCAACCACAGGCAGACTAGAGTGAGGCTTCCATCTACAAGAATTAAAAAAAATTATTAATCAATTTTACTATGATCTAACTTCTCTAAATTCTTAGGCATCATCATTTTCCCCAATTCTATAAAAGATTAAGTGGGAGAGGGTAGACAATGGCTCAGCAGGTAAAGGTATTTGCAACCAAACCTGACAGCCTGCTTTTGGTTCCCCAAGACCCACATGGTGAACGGGGAGATCTGACCCCCAAAAATTGCCCTCTGATCTCCACATGGGCACTGTGGCATGCATACAACTAAATTTTTAAACATTAAATGGAGAGTACCCTCAAAACGGAGGTGATATTGCCTCCACAAGAAAGAAATTATAGGAACACCTTTCTAACTATGTTGTTCTGTAAATTCTGACCAATGCATGCCAGCATGCCATGTAAATTTCACACTTCATATTTCTCCAGCACACAGACATCCAAGGCTCAGTGTTTTATAGTATACAGCCATTGGGATCTTTCTTCTTCTTCTTCTTCTTCTTCTTCTTCTTCTTCTTCTTCTTCTTCTTCTTCTTCTTCTTC
>CAJQZJ010001038.1:42842-57857 GCA_907164525.1 Lophiomys imhausi
TCTTCTTCTTCTTCTTCTTCTTCTTCTTCTTCTTCTTCTTCTTCTTCCTTCTTCCTTCTTCCTTCTTCCTCCTCCTCCTCCTCCTCCTCCTCCTCCTCCTCCTCCTCCTTCTTCTTCTTCTTTTTAGGTTTTGCAAGACAGGGTTTCTCTATGTATGTCCTGGACTCACTTTGTAGACCAGGCTGGCCTTGAACTCACAGAGATCCACCTGTCTCTGCCTCCCTGAGTGCTGGCATTAAAGGTGTGCACCACCACGCCCGGCAATTACAGACAGCTGTGAATTACCATGTGGGTGCTGGGATTTGAACCCCAGTCCTTTGGAAGAGCAGTCAGTGCTCTTAACTTCCAAGCCATCTCTCCAGCCCCAGCCAGTGGGGTCTTAGTGTTCTATTTTCATTTCTGTTGTAATGGCAGATACAGCATAGAGAAGGAAAGGATTTATTGACTTACAATTTCAAGACCGTGATTTCAGGGAAGTCAAAATAGAAACTCATACATCTGGTCACATCATATCCACAATAGAGATCAAACACATCCTTGCTGACTTGTTCTCAACAATATTTCATCCCTGTTACACTGTCTAGGACTCCCTGCCTAGGGAATGGCGTTGCTTCCAGTAGGCCTGATGATTGTTCCTACACCAAGAAATAATCAAGACATGGCCACAGGCCAATCTGTAAATAATTTCTAATCAAGATTTTCAGGTGACTCTAGGCTGTGTAAAGTTGACAGTTAAAACTAACAAGCATACAACCGGGCGGTGGTGGTGCACGCCTTTAATCCCAGCACTCGGGAGGCAGAGGCAGGCAGATCGCTGTGAGTTCGAGGCCAGCCTGGTCTACAAAGCAAGTCCAGGACAGCCATGGCTGTTACACAGAGAAACCTTGTCTGAAAAAAACAAAAACAACAAAAAAAAAGCAAAAAAACTAGCACATTTAGAATTATGCATTTGGGATTCAGCCACATACTTCTGTGTATCAAGAGTCTGTTCCTTTGTACTGCTGAATAGCATTCCTGTGTATATATGTGCTACAGTTCGTTTGTACATTGATTCTTTGAATGTGTGTTTACAGCATATAGAGATCCATGTGATTATGAAGAAGATATTCTATACCCTTTTCTCTTTTTTTTTCTCTTGGACAAAGTATTCTTTCATGTGTAGTCTCTGCACTTATGTATACTAGATTGTCATTTTCTTAATAGCTCCCAAACACTGAAAATACGTGACGTCTAGTTGCCTGGCAGTGGTGGCGCACGGCTTTAATCCCAGCACTCAAGAGGCAGAGGCAGGTGGATCTCTGTGAGTTCAAGGCCAGCCTGGTCTACAGAGTGAGTTCCAGGACAGCCAGGGCTGTTACACAGAGAAACCCTGTCTCAAAAAAAAAAAACAAAACAAAAAAATAGTATGGCACATGACTCCACAAACAGACCCACGGAGCAGAGCAGGGAGTTGAGATAGTCCCGTGTATATCAGGAAACTTCGCATATAGACATTTCATGTTTTGAAACGGGTATGAATGACAGAATAAGGAGCATGCGTTACTGAAATAATTAGCTCTAAAACTCTGTGAGGTGGGAGTATAAAGTTCAAAACTGTCTTAGAGCCTACACAGAAATTTCAGATGGATGAAGAGCTAAACATGGAACAGTCTGTAAAAGGAGTAGTAGAAGTGAGGCTTGTATCTTATTTTCTAGGGCTGGATGGTCTTCAATGAAACTGGACATGCAGGAAGCGTGAAGGAGCCGGGCACACTAAGGGAAGTGCATGGCAGTGCACATGTCAAATCAAGATGGTTTGGGGGTGATGGGACTCAGTATACTTACCTCCTACATGAATATTTTTATAAGAGTGGTTCCCAGTCTGGGTGGTTTTCCAGAGTGCTCACCATGTGTTGGCTATGGTAAACACACACAAAGATCATAGAAGTTACAGTTATTTTAACCCCCCTTCCTTTCTCGCAGTGATTTGCATTGGGAAACTGTAGCCCCATATCTAAATGTTTTTGTGAAATTCTCTTCATGTTTTTTTTTTTTTTTTTTGGTTTTTCGAGACAGGGTTTCTCTGTGTATCCTTGGCTGTCCTGGACTCACTTTGTAGACCAGGCTGGCCTCGAACTCACAAAGATCCGCCTGCCTCTGCCTCCCAAGTGCTGGGATTAAAGGCATGCGCCACCACCGCCCGGCTCTCTTCATGTTTTGAAAAGTGTTGCCTCTTTATTATTGCAGATACTCTGAATTTGTCTCCCTGTCATTTCTAATTATTGCCAAGAAGGTAAAGGATTCAGTCTGTTTTTAAATGACTAGTGACCACTAACTTAGGGAATGCCTCATTTTCCAGGGAAAATGTGGACACAGCACAGTCTTGAGATTCCCAAAGGACCAAGAACCCTCCTTGAGGTAGTCAGTGTCTTGATTAACGGGATGTATGAATAAAAGCTACTGGCAGCCATGTGGAGAGGATCCCCCATCAGGGCCAGGCACCAGATATGCCAGAGAGGAACCATCCCCACAGGAGTCAGGAAGAGGTAGACACAGGAGCCAGCAGTGGTGCACTGAATCTTGTGGAAACTGTCGCTGAGCTAGTGCTCCTGCATGGGGTTGCTTCGTGTGTAATCCCTGCAGGATACCACCTCACAAGGGTGGCTTGCTTGGTGAGTGCCTGGCTTTTCCTGGCACTGCCACAGAGTTGCTGCTCTCTGGGATATGGCCCAGGGCCCTGAGGCTGGTTCCCAGCATTTAATCCACTGCATGAGGGATCTCATTTCTTCCTTTCCCAGTGGGGATTTTGATTGGTATTTACCTCCTCTCCATATGTGCAGTAGTAGGCTGGGATGAAGACACTTGTCAATTATTTTTAAATGATGCAGCTTTATATCTTATGCTTTGTGTAACATCTCATTATCATGGGTCCTCCATTTCAGATGAAGAAACTAAGTCCAGAAAGAAACATAATTTGTTTCCATTTGTTTCTGTTGGTTTCCTAATTGGTGTTTACATATTTCTGATTGGTTGTTGTTATTTCCTTCCTTCCTCTGATGTTTAACAGTTTGATTCTTTTCATAGTTCCTTAGATTTTGTTAGGTTGAGATTTTTCTTTTTCTGAATTGGCATGAGTACGGGACCCTTCCTCCTAGAACTGTTCTTGTAGCCTCCAGGAATTTGGATAGGTTGAGGATCACACTTTAATTTAAGATATTTTCTGAGGCTGGAGAGATGGCTCAATGGTTAAGAGCACTGGCTGTTCTTCCAAAGGACCCAGGTTCAAATCCCAGCACCACATGGCTGTTCACAGCTGTCTGTAATGGCTGGGTGTGGTGGCACACACCTTTAATCCCAGCACTCGGGAGGCAGAGGGGGGCAGATCTCTGTGAGTTCAAGGCCAACCTGGTCTACAAAGTGAGTCCAGGAGAGCCAAGGATACACAGAGAAACCCTGTCTCTAAAAAAAAACAAACAACAACAAAAAAGATTTTCTGATCATCCTTTTGACTTTTTCTCTCTCTGTTTTTGTTTTTTGTCTTTTGGAGTTTTTTGTTTGTTTGTTTGTCTTTTTTAACAAAATTTTATTCCATGCGTTTGAATTTTCCAGTTTCCTCTTTATCAACATCTGGTCTCTTCCCATTGTGGATGGAAAAGATACTTGATATGATCTTAGTCTTCATAAATGTGTTAAGACTTGTTTTGTGATCTGATATTTGTTTCTGAAGAATGGCCCCCATGTTCTTGGAGAATATGCTGTGGAAGGGGCTGTGTTGTTTTAAGTGATTTGGCTCATTTGTGCCTATACTTATGTTCAGATCTGTTATTTTCTTGTTTTCTCTGAATGATCTGTCTGTTGTTGGAAATGGCGTGTGGAAGTCCTCTATTGTAAAACTGTTCATGTCTCCCTTCAAATCTGTTAGTATTTACTTTATGTAGTAGATGCTCCAGTACTGGGTAAAAAAAAACAATAGAAAAGACCAAGGAAACTAAGAGTTGATTTTCTTAAAGGATGAATATATAGCAAGACTAGAAAAGACAGGAAAAAAAACCCAAGTGTGGTGACTCATACATTTAATTCCAGCACTCAGGAGACAGAGACAGGTGGATCTCCAGGAGTCCAAGGCCAGGCTGGTTTACATATCGAGTTCCAGGTTACTACATAGTAAAGCCCTGTCTCAGGTATGAGCCAGGAGAGAGAGGGAGATTTGGCCAAAAAAAAAAAAAAAGTAAAAGATTCAAACAAATAAGACTATAAATGAAAGAGTACACATTATCATTGATATTACAAAAATAAAGATTTTATTAATTCAAGAGTCCATGAACAGAGGCAGGCTGAATGATGGCTCAGCAGTAAGAGGACCTAACCACTTTTCTCGGAATCAGGGTTCAATCCCCAGTACATGTATGATGGCTTACAACCATCCTAACTCCTCTTCAGGGGATCCAGTGTCCTCTTCTGGTCTCCTCTGGTCCCCGGTACACAAGCAGTGAGCACAGACAGACAGAGAGACAAAACACTCAAACAAATAAAAATCTGTTTAAGAATCTATGAACAATTCAGTTAACAAATTGGAAATTAAGTCATTATAGCAAAGATAAGCCATCTCACCCAGGTGTCTATCAGTGGATAAAGTCAATGTGTTGTATTTTAAACAACAGAATATTACTCGTCTTTTAAAAAGAAAATAAACATGTCCTTTATGTTTAAAACAACATAGCCCCTTCCACAGCATATACTCCAAGAACATGGGGGCCATTCTTCAGAAACAAATATCAGACCACAAAACAAGTCTTAACACACTTATGAAGACTAAGATCATATCTGTATTCTTTTCCATCCACACTGGGAACAGACCAGATGTTGACATGGATGAACTTGGAGAACTTTATTACATGTGAACTAAGCCAGACACAGAAATACAAGTATCTCATGACCTCACTTATATTTGGAATTTTTTTAAAAGGTAGAACTCAAAGCTGCAGAGAGTATAATAGGGTTGGCCAAAGGCTGATGGAGAAAAAGTTGGGGAGATGTTGATGGAAAAATGCAAAATTGGACAGAATAATAGATCCTTGAGATCTGTTTTACACCATGATGAGTACTGCCGATGCATTTTATAGATGGAAATTGCCCACAAAATAGATCTTAAATGCCTTCTGCCTCAAAGGAAAGCATGCGACTCAGTGGTCTACTTCATTAGCGTGGTTTTCCATTTCACAGTGGGAATGTATGGACATCACATTGTTTTTGGGTTTTTTTTGTTTCTTGGTTTTTTGTTTGTTTGTTTGTTTTGTTTTTTCAAGACAGGGTCTCTCTGTATAACAGCCCTGGCTGACCTGGACCAGGCTGGCCTCGAACTCACAGAGATCCGCCTGCCTCTGACTCCCGAGTGCTGGGATTAAAGGCGTGCGCCACCACGCCCGGCGACATCACATTGTATATTTAGTATGAACACAATTTTTATTATCATGTCTTAATAAAGTTGGAAAATAGCAAATATGAATCACAAAGAAAAAAGGGAGGGCAAAAGTAACTCACATTCCCATCACTCAATTAGTGAATGAGAGGACATATATTCAATCCCTGGTCTGCTTTCAGTCTACTCGGCTGGCTGGTTCTGACCTGCCCATTCCCCAGGAAGTATCGCACTTTCCCATTCATACAGAGAAAATTCTCAAATTTCTTTCTGTCAAGGACTCAGCAAGTTCCTGAAATTGCAGTTTTCCATCTTTTAAGACCCCTCCACGAATATATCTCTGGACCAGGGAGCACAGACAGGCTCCATGAAGAGCCTCTTCCTCTCTCTGTGTTCTGCTGATAGACTAAGGTTAGCCACAGCTTCCTGGTCTACCTCGCAGGTTTCGGTGGTCAGATGCTGCTGCTGCTAATAGTGATATGCGTAAGAGCTTTCAGGTGAGATCTGGGCAGGGCAAATGCCAGAGTCTCCAGTCATGTTTTTGACATGTCTGTCATGCTTAACTAACAAGATTGGTATTCTGAATGCTATGAGAAAATGAAGGAATTGCCACCACAAGTTAACAGGTGCTCTGATAACTTGTCAAATATGGTAAGACAATGGACAAAGAACAGTCATAGTACAGGTTAGCTTCCTCAGTAGTCTATAAAGGCCAAGAGATAAACTTTCAAATTGTCATTGCTCTTCAGAAATCTCTTCTATGTTCTTAGTGAGGAGATGGGCTAAAATAACAACACCCTTAATGTCTCCTGACATCTGATCCAGAAACCATCACCAATCACTGAGTAGACTGACTCTAGACAGCTGACACCAACCACCTCAGGCTCCCACCCTTGGGCAAGGAGTTCTCAAAAGTACCCAGTGGTTGATCAAGACCTTCCAGAGGTTTGTGATGTTGTTAAAGGTGATAATGAGTCACACCTTCATTGTAGGAATGAAAGCCAGAAAATGATGCTATGGCTTAAAGATTTCATTCTGAAACAGAGTGGTTTGTATAGCAAGGACTGAATGAATGAGAGAGCAGATGGTCTCTCATTGAGTCAGACACACAGTTCCCATCAGATGACCAGCTCTGTCCTCTCGGGTGGTTTTCTCTCATTGTGTGTGATCTTAAATGACCCCATCCACTTAGGAATATCTTTGTCTAATGAGCACATGGGGGATCATTGGTTAGACAGGAAGCAAAAGAAATGCTCATGATTGAAGTTACTGAGAAGCATAGTAATGACGGTCTGTATGTTTCTCTCAAGAGTCACCGCCCCATCCCACCCTCAGCCACACATGGGAGTTAACATACATAATCCTATTACTTAAGAGGTGAAGGCAGTAGAATCAGAAGTTTGAGGGTAGCCTAGGCTATGTGGTGAGTGGGAAGGTAACCTGGGCTACATGAGACCCTGTCTCAAACAAACAGTACCTCTGAACATTTAATTTAGACTCATCTAATTCAAGTTTTTCACTAAGGCCAGTGAGATGACTCAGTGGGCCAAGGACTGCCAGCCAAGCCTGACAATCTCGGTTCCCTCACCAGGACCCATACGGGGGGAGGAGAGAACTGGCACCCCCAGGCTGTCTTCTGACCTCTGCATACCCCCAAGCATACATGCACATACACTAAATAAAACATGTAAATAGAAATTTAGATGTTCTGTGTCTCGCGCTTCTATTCTGCTCAGTATAGCTGCTGGTTAGAAGTGGAGATGACATCCTTGTCCAGCACTGAGATTCCCCTTCCCCTGATGAGGAAATGTGTGAACCCACAGGCAGCACCTAACCCAGGACATGCAATGGGCACATATACATTTCATACGTTTCCCATCACACGCACGTGCCTTTTACTCTCCAAGTTCCAGGACTGACAGGAGACACAGCTGTCTCATTCTGTCTTTGAGGCTATATGGATAAAAGATTCTCTCTTAATTAGGATCTTAAGCATACTTTTCTCACTGTCTTTAAAGTGAGAATATTTACTTTTTAACTCTGAGAATGCATGCTGCAGCTTTTGTTACTGAATTTGCAGACACTCCTTGAACACTTTGGAGCTGTTGTTAATTAAAGTAAGTGCTATCTTTTTTTTTTTTTTTTGGTTTTTCGAGACAGGGTTTCTCTGTGTATCCTTGGCTGTCCTGGACTCACTTTGTAGACCAGGCTGGCCTCGAACTCACAAAGATCCGCCTGCCTCTGCCTCCCAAGTGCTGGGATTAAAGGCGTGCGCCACCACCGCCCGGCTAGTAAGTGCTATTCAAACACAGCACTGCAATACCACGTCTAAAAACTGAAGTGGCTAAGCCGTCATTGGGCGGGTAGCATATACAGCGTAGACATACCAGACAAAAGGGTGACCCATGTCCTGAGCAAGAGAGAGCAGGGTGGATAGAGATTGTGTTACTCTGAACAGTGAACAGTTAGAACAAGCTGTTTGTTTCTAGAATGTTCCATTTAATATTTTTCAGA
The DNA here is from genome assembly GCA_907164525.1 of Lophiomys imhausi. NCBI lineage: Eukaryota > Metazoa > Chordata > Mammalia > Rodentia > Muridae > Lophiomys > Lophiomys imhausi. The sequence goes on from CAJQZJ010001038.1 coordinate 50,755, forward strand.
GTTTAGTTGAATGTGAGTGGCTGAAACCATGGAATGAGAAATCACAGATAAGGGGGGCTGCTGTGTAGTTTGAGAAGTGATTACACATCACAGCTGGAACCCTTCTCTCTCATCTTGTCACTTAGACATTAAACATGATCATTTAAAAAACAAACCAGAAAATCTTACATAATTAAAGTTCAGAAATTCCTAACATGGAAGAATTAAGACAGCAGAGTTGGGTTTTCAGCTGCTTATTTTATGATGCCTAAGTAATCTTTTTTCATTGCAAAATGCATACTTCTAATACATCCAAATGATATGTATTTAAATCCTGGTCCATGCACCATCCTTGCCCTTTTTGAATCATCCCGACTAACTGAAGCAATGTACATCATTCATGAAGGGGGGGTGTTGTCTTGATGTTTTAAAAGAATTATAACCAAGTTTAAAACATATTCATAGAGTAATATATTTAAAATGGTTTTGTTTCTGCCTAAAGCAGGACAGAATCATCTTAAACGGTTTTTATGAATTGTGTATCTTGCTGGATAAGCTTTAGGTCATACTGTTTGGAAAACTAACAAGGGACACATCGTTAGTGTCCACAGAAGCATCACATACCAGGTGGTAAGGGACAAAGAAGTTTCTCTCTGAGCACAGGACTGGGTTCTTCTAGAAGTTCTGAGGGAGGATCTCCCTTCTGCCCCAGTGCCTGGTGGTTGAAGACAGTTTTGTTCTTGGCTTACAGACACACATTTCAACCTCCCCACCTTTTCCTCTTTGTGTCTCCCTTAAAGACACTCTCTACTTTGAGAGTCCATCTGGATCTAGTATTGGATATATTAATGTAATTAATATATGTAATAATATAATTATTATAATCCTTAATTACAACTGCAGAGACTCCGCTTTCAAGTCCTGTTCTTTTTCTGCAAATGTTATTTATTAAAAATAATGGGTTTTATTATGACATTTTCATGCATGCATACCATGTATACACTTCAGTCATATGTAGAAATAATTACGTTATTTACCGGTATTTATATTATAGTTAATTGGTTGGTGGTGTTAATCCTTAACCTGCCATTATTTTTGGTTGTGAGCCTAGCCTTTAATGGCTGAGCCATCTCTCCAGCCCCTTAACCTGCCATTATAAATAGTCACACAGACACCTGATGGATCTTAACAAGCCTTAGCCTGGATTGTGCAATCTTGGCCCATCTACCCTAGCTTATTCTATTCCCCAAATATGACCCCAATATACATATGTCCCCTTGGGCTGTTATTCTCCACACCATGCTGATGTTCTAGGCCATGTGGCATGATATTCTTCCATCTACCCCATCGTGTGTCTCCTCCTTCCTCCTCCTGGTTTCTTCTTCCTCTTCTTCATCCTCTCTGCCCTCCAGAGCCTACCAACCTTTTCCCCACCCACCTACCTCTCTGCCCAGTCACAGACCTCAGCATTTTATTAAAGCCAATCAGAGACAATGGTTAGCAAGCAAAGTAGCAGACAGCAAGTAGGCCTCTGGGAACAATTAGTTAACATTTAGAATGTATAACAGATCACTGTATCAGTCATGTTTACCCCTTTCATATTCTTTTGTCCTATTATCCGTTTCTGCTAGTCCCACCCTGACTCCTAGTAATTCCCTCATTCTGTTTTCTTGTGTGTGTTTTCCCCCTCCCAAAAAATCTAGAGTCCATGTATGAAATATTTTTCTCTCTGGAGTCTGGCTTACTTTGTTTAACATGATGATCTCCAGTTTCATCCATTTTCCTGTAAATTTCATTCATCCTGTAAATTTCCATTTCATTCATTCTTCTGTTTGGCTAAAATAATACTCCACTGTAGACTATACCATGCTTCCTTTATCTGTTCCACTACAGATAGGCACCTGGACTGATTCTGTAAGTTGTCACTAGTAAGTAGAGCTGCGGTGACTTGCAAGCCCTCACCTGCTTGTGCCTGTGAAGTCAGGCCATCCAAAAGCAGAGATTCTTGCTATCCATGCCACACCGTTTTCTCCTAGAGCTGAAGCATCACGTGTCTGCAGCAGCCTTCTCTGAACACGCATTGTATGATCTGTCTGTTGTAGTATGCTGAAGCATTTAATATGAAAACAACTGAGTTTTGGGAACCCTTGCCTCAGAAAAGTTTGGGAAAGGCCCTTTGAGAGATGATAGGTGAATCACTCAAGGCAGGATTATCATCCAAATGTTTGTAACAAGTGGAGATCAAAGTTGTTCTGACTGTAGGTCAAAGGTGAGCAGATAAAAGCAGAGGCAGTAACTCTCCACTCCTACATGCACACATAGACACATGCACCTGACTGGCTTGTGGCAGTCGCCTCTGTCAGTGTGAGCCGTGCCCATATGTTACAAAATAGACCAGCTGATCTAGTGTCCTGCCCAGGATGGCTAGCCTCGCAGACTCCACCTTGAGTTTCGGGCCAATTCTAACATGTCTAGGAGCAGCCTCAGAGTTCAAGTGAGGCCAGAAAGCTTGCAGTGGCTCTTAGAGTTAGGGAACCAACCTCTGGCCAGATGAACATGGAAGCAAAACCAAAGGGTAGTTTCTCACATCTTCTCTCTGGCGAAGAGCAAGGCCTGCAACTAACTGTCCTCTGTGCTGTTGCCTGCACTAGCCATTCAGCCCATGTGCGCCCTCACCACCCCTGACATTCTGAACACAATGACTGGGGTTCATGCAGCTTTCACTACCCCTAGGCTTGAACTATGTCAAGGTCTTTGTCCTAGGGCACATTTCCCCCCCTCCCCCTCCCCAGACAGTGTTTCTCTGTGTAGTCCTGGCCGCCCTGGAACTCACTTTGTAGGCCAGGCTGGCCTCAAACTCACAGAGATCCACCTGCCTCTGCCTCCCAAATGCTGGGATTATATGTGTGTGCCACCACGCCGGCTTGCATTTGCCTTTTTAAGGCTTTGGTTTTGAAACCTCTTACACTGCCCAGGTGAACTTGGTTTTTCCTAACATCCCTTTCCTGAGACTCAACTAATTCCCTTTGCCCAGTTCTTGCTATAGACCACTCCCTTTTGTCAGTTCATCTTCTGGGAGGTTCCAGCCTGGACAGAAATAGCAGATAACTCATCTTGTTGACTAGTGGTTATCTACCACATCTCTGAAGGGAAGGGTTGGTGTTTATTGGCATCTAATGTGCTAGGCAAGGAAGCAGCCATCTTGTTCGTTGCCCAGTTTCATATTCCAACAGTCTCATTGCTAAACACTGGTCTCTGGGGTTAAGATCTTACTCAAGGAGCTAAGTAGCATTGCTGGGACCTGAGCCAAGGGCCACCTTGCTCCACATGGTCATATTCAGATGGATTTTCATAGAGCTGACATTTTGTGTGTGATTTTGGAGATCAAATCTGGGAACTCACATATGCAGAGTAGCTGTCTACCACAGGGCTATAGTCCCAGGTTTTTAAGCTCTTAGGAGTAAAATATAGTCCCAGTCCAAAGCAGCCCTTTGCTCTTGGTTTTTCTGGCTACCAAGCCAGTGAAGGAAATTTTCTGTGAATAGCATTCATTCAACTTCTCAAAAATGCCTCTTCTGCTGCTGCTGAGGTTGCAAGGGAAAAAGAACCTTTATACAGTACTGGGGAGTGTCAATCCAGGTACTGTGGACATCAGTAGTTGTCTGTATGCCCCAGCTGTCCCACTCCTGGGTGCCTACCCACAGGCAGTAACTGTACACTCGTGTTCATTACAGTGCCATTCACAACAGGCAAAATGTGGGCCAGCCTGCGCACAGAAAGCATGGTGTACTCACGGTAGAATACCAGCCATAAGGAAGAATGCATCGTGGCATTTTCAGGAAAATGACCAGAACTAAAGATTGTCATAGTGAGCAAAATAAGCCAGACGCAAGTATTGTTTGTCTTCACTCAAACATAGACTCTCTTGTTTTTTTAAATAAGCCAGAAAGTAGTAGTTGGGCTGCTAAAAACAGGATAAAGGGATATATTTGGGGGGGGGGGTTATAAGATTATAAATAAGATAGGGTAGTTGTGGAAGTGAGCATAGTCAAAGACAATTATATATACACATATATATGGAAATGTCACAGTGAAACCTATTCATATATACACTAATTTTGTTAAGTAATAGGCAAGTTTTACTTTCAGGTTTTTAAAGTTTTTTCCAAACTTTTCTATTATTTGAAAATTTTTGTGCATGTGTACAATATATCTTAATCTCATCCACCCTGACCCCTCCAACCTCTCTTTGTCCAGCAGTTCATAGGGTTGGCCAATCCTCCACAGGACCTGGGTTCAATTCCTACCACCCATATAGTGGCTTACAGTCATCTGTAACTTCAGTTCCAGGGAATCCAATGCCCTCTTTTAGCCTACATGGGCACCAGGTACACACATGGTACAGACATATATATAAGGAGAACATCCATACACATAAAATAAATAAGTCTTAAAAAATAACCCACTGAGTCCAGGTCATGCTGCCCCCGAGTATAGGGCATGGGCAGCCTACCAATAGCGCTCTCCAAAGATAAGAGACTCTCCCTTCCACAGAGACATCTACTGCCAGTAGCCCCTGGGTTAAGGGTAAACTCATTATAATTTTTTAAAAGCTGCCCTACTGGCTTCTTTTATGCTCTGGTTAGCTGAGTCCCTTTCTGCTGCTGTTATTATCCACCCCTTGCTTTTGGGGCACTTCCCTGTGATTCTGAGTCCCTTGCCCTCACAAAGTAGGCTCTCCAAGAAGCAGATGCTGAGGCAAAGTTAAGAGGGGGAGCTGTTAGTGGGGGCAAAGACTGAAGAGGAAGAAGCAGGACATAGATGGAGGAGGGGAGCCAATATCCCTTATCAGACCTGAGGTCTGTCAGCCCAGCGAGGAGCTCTGGGACCAGGGATGGTGTGGGCCAGGGGACAGATGATAGGGGCAATCAGGACTGACAAGATTCATGTCCCACTTTACCCAATCTTCGGCCAGGAATTACCTCAGAAGAGAGTAACCTGAGAAGCTCACAACCAGAGGTCATGAGCTAGTCACACTGGTCATCAGTAAAGTTGTACCTGAAGGAGATCTACATGTTGTGGCTCTGTAAATCACATAGCTGGGAATTCGCCTGTCCCTCCTTGGCCCATCTTATGTGACAGCATGCTTTCTTCCATGTAAATCCGTAAGAGCAGTGGCCATGAGGTTAAAGGCTGGCAGGCTCAGGTAGACCGAATTCACTCATCAGAAAGAGCCCTCATTGTGGGCAGGGAGGTGTCCATTTTGAGAAGGGCTGAGTAAGGGAGACAGTTACTGAGAGCAAGGTACTCTTGGGAGAGGCAGCATTGCAGAGGTGTCCTGAAGTTGCTATTTTGCTCCACCTCTGCCTGCCAGAATAGCTCCTTAGTGCTTTGATTTTAAGTGTGTCGAACAAATATTGCCTCCATTTTTCCAGCTTTCTTGGGTACTAATGCAGGCTCATTACTCGGAGATGAAATGGAGAAGTTGTCCACTTCTGCCCACACCCTATGAAACCACTTTACCTCCTCCCTGCCAAGTGGGCCTGCCTGAAGATGCCCCTTGCTTCCCTAAGCCCTTATTTATGGGTGTGAGACATAGCTGGGGTGTTTTCTTACCTCTGACCTAGAATTCCTGGTGATCCTAAGAGGCCTCTTCTGGCTGCTAAAAGTTGGCAGCCCCTTTTTCTGTTCTCAACCCTGGTCTGCAAGCAGCATCAGGACAAGGGTTTGCCATGAATCCCAGGTTCATTTCCATGGTTGGTTTGGAATTAGATGGATGTTAATCCTGGCTCCACCTTAAGCAGCTCAATGCCCCTGTTAATCTTAAAAGCTTTGGCTCTCTCACATTGGAAAAGTGAGTTTTTAAAAGTGGTTTTTACCTGATGAGGTTGCTTTAGGTCGATCTGAGCTTCTGTGTTCATAGACTTAACATGGCATGTTGTTCGATGTTAATCAGTATTGGTCTCTGTCCTTAGTTTCCACTCACTGGTGTAGAACAATTCTAATGTAAACACTTTTAAAAGCAAATTTGGGGTCTTTGACATTTGTATCCACACATCCTGCAACTGAAAGCTTTTTTTTTTTTAACGCTTCATATGCATTAACTTTAAAAACCCTGATAGGGGAAATGCAATGGCATTTATACTATCTGAACAAAACTAAGGCCTCCAAGAGCGCACACTCTCAGAATACAGTTACTAAGCAGAAGCCAAGAGTTCACCATCATTCTCCCCACATCTGTAAAGACGTGCCTCGTCTGCTTTTCTAGGCCAGGGTTCTGTTGACTTGGCGTCCTTGGAATCAAAGGTCTCTAATCCAGCAAGAGTCCTAACGGATCACAAAGATGGATGGCCCATGGGGAAAGGATCCAGCGTTTCTGCTAGCTTCATAGCAGCACCGAGGCTGTGTGAGCCTTTGTAGATTATGGGACCTGTTAGCCTAGCTGTGCCTGCCAGAGAAGAAATAAAAGAGGAAAAGGAAGGTTTGACATGTATAGAAGGGATTTTGGATTAGGCCGGACATCAGCCAGGATATGTAGATAGGGAGAGTCGCCTTGCAGTTTCTTTTAGCATCTTGTCCAACTACAAAACAGTGAGAGCAAGTCTGAAAAGTAGCCCATAATTTTGATGGAAGCTGGTTTGACATAAGTAAAACCAGGCTTGGCACAAGGAGAGGGCAGACGCAGGCCAAACCCGTGGAACGGACCCTGGAAGGATGGAGGCGAGCTAGAGAAATTGTTTCAAGATGGGTCTGGATCCACTTGAAAGTCAGGGAACCAGAGGGTGCAGACATGTCGTCAATGTCTGAATTAGTGTGTGAGAAGCCTTGTACGCCCCCTGAGACACACAGGCTCACAGGGAGGGCCCTATCTTCTTTTGGTTACCTCTGAAGAAGGGAGAGAGACACTGTGTGGGCTTGGGAGGTCGCCTGCTGGTTGTGAGCTGCCAGCTGTGGCTGCCTTGGGGAAAAGCGAGCAGAAAGGGAGAACGTGGTTCTCATCCCCAGAGCTCCAGCAGCTGCTGCGACTGTGGGAAGAACTTGGGAGATGTGGCAGGCAGAGAATGGGACTCTGCCCTCATATATATATATATATATATATATATATATATATATATATATATATA
>CAJQZJ010001038.1:57867-73575 GCA_907164525.1 Lophiomys imhausi
TATATATATATATATATATATATATATATATATATATATATATATATTAGGGGGCAGTGGCTCTATTCGAGAAGATAAATTGAATGAATGTACTCTTAGAGCTTTATTCTGGAACCTTGATAGCAGCCTCTTGCAAGGGAAGACCAGGGCCAACAACCTACATGGAAAGCCTAGGAACTGGCATAGGATGCAACTGCTCAGGGTGGCAGACTACTCAGAAAGCTTTGAGGAAAGCAGTCTCTTCTACAGGAGCTCATGGGATGTACTAGAAAGGGCCAGGCTTCCATTACCCTCCTGAGAAGTTTCCTGGAATCCCACATAGCACAGGTGTCTGAGTGTTAGAGTTCGCCAGAGAGGTTGTGAAGCCCATCCTGTAACTCTCAGATGTGAGCACCTGAGATAAAGAACAGTGATGAACTTGTGCGTGGATGTCAAGATGATTTTCCCATCAACCCCAGGACCTTGCTGCTTGAGTCTCTGCAGTGCCCCACCCCACCCCTTTATCTCTGGAAGATCTTAGAAGGGAATTGAAAGACCACCAAGTCTGCTTCAGCACAGAAGGGAGGTTATAGTGCCTCGGAGGCTGCAGGAGGTAAGAGTGGAAGCAGAAAAGAACACATCTGCTCTTAACGCTGAGAGGCACAAATGTCTCGTATCTCTGCTGTCCTAAAGCCTGATGCCCGGGGTTTGATCAGGATGTTGTAGACAGTGCACATTCAGCTGGACTTCAGATGCACGTTGATTTGCATTTCTGGTCACCAGTGCCTGTAAAAGGTTGACCTCTTTTTATAAGCCTGGAGTTAAAGGGACAGAACCAATTATAAACCAGCTAGTCTCTGTATTCTTCTGCCCCGAGTGAAGAACTGTCATTTTGTCCTATTGGTGGGGCACTGGTGAGCCTGCGGGAGGCTCATGAATGACAACAAAAGAAATGAGTGTTCTGGGTCAAGGGTGAAAGACAGTTCATTGTTCACAGGAATAATATTACACTGATTCCTATTCTGTTTTTACTCTCGTTTATTGCGGTTGGTTACCCACGGCCACTGGTTCTGAGAAGAGCTAATGGAAGGTTTCAGAAGTAATTCATAATTTTAAATTGTGTGCCATTCTCGGTAGCATAAGGGACCCTTGAGCCACCCCACTCTGCCTCCCCCAGGACGTGAAGCAGGCCTTTGACCAGGATGACCACGCTGTCTGTACTGCCAGCTTGCTAGTCAGTAGACTGACTTGGTCAGTGGGTCAGCTGCTGTGCTAAGCAATAATTCAGATCACCCCTATTTTCCTTACTTGTAGCCGCAGAGCACCAGAGGAGAGTTTGTGACAGTTCAGATATGCCAAAGAGAAGCCTGAAGTGAAAAGCTGAAATGTATATAGAAACATAGAGAGTAGGTACTATCTTATCAGTATATCAATATATCATTGGTACTATGCTTAGTCAAGCATCCACTGGGAGGTCTTGGAATGTATTTCTCATAGATAAATCTGGATTACCATTTCCCAAGGCCCTGGTTCTCTATGGGCAGCATGCACCTCCATCCATACCTATCATTTAATTTTCACTTTGGAACTGTGTGTTGCTCGCAGGTTTTCTTAGAGAAGGTTATAGGAGGCTTGTCCCTCAAATTCAGGCTCTCTGGGAGGCATCACCTGAGGCAGACTATCCATGGGTACCTGAGTCCATTCCCTTCTCTGGATCCGTCTGAACTTGCTTCCCTCTGTTTCTCAGCCAAGTCTTCCCTGGGAAATTAATCTCCAGATAATTAACATTTCCTCCCAACCCACATTTCTTCAGAACCTCCAAACAGCCTCAGAGAATCCTCTGGAATGGCTAGGCTCAGCACATTCCCAGAGACCGTAGACTAGTGGCTCCGCGTCCCTTACTTCTGGGGAGGAAAAACAATCACAGGCAAAAATGGCTGATCTCCGTTTGTCTAATGTTAAACAGAAAAGCCGTTAGCACCTAATCTGGTATGTGTTTATATGTGTGTGTGTTTATGAGTCTTACTCTATAACCCAGGCTAGCCTGGGACTCACTCTGTAGCTCAGGCTGACCCAGAGCTTGGGTCAATCCTATCAGGGCTTCCCAAGTACTAGGATTACAGGTGTGAGCCACCAGCACGGATTTCTACTATTGTTCTATGTAACCCAGATCCCACGCTGAAGATGCGGCCCAGTATCCTCATAATACTTACAGAATGCATATTTATCATGTATATGGCCCTGGGTTTCATCCCCTGCTCCAAAATACATAAGCAAAACGTACCCTTCAGACCTTGTCATAGTCACTCGTCTGTGACCACCCTCCTTTGGTCAGGGTTTGTTTTCATGTACACTGAGTGTCTGACATTCTGAGATGAAGTAGGAATTTCTGCTTTCTTGAAAAGTCTTGAGTTATAGAATTACTTTAGAGTTCTTAAGTTATAGGATATTTCATAAACAGTCCTGGACATCCACGTTACTTTGAATTATATACGTGAATACCCATGGTTCAGCATTACAGTACTCGAGTTCATCCAGTGTTTAGGTATCAGTACAGTAGTCTGTGGCCAAATCCCAAGGCAGTTTTCAGAATCACCTGGAGAGTCTTCCTTCTGACGGATTGGCACAACCATCAGAATGTCCCAGTTGTATCACTCTCTCCGGGGCTCTTGGATAGGACATGGCTGGAGAGTGTGTGACTTTGGCCTTCTGGTTTCTGCCTGTATTCGCCCTGATCTTATCCATATTTCCTTATATTTCTTGCTGAAACTCCAGGCACCTTTTTAGCTCTTCCAAGTATCTGGCCTCGCCTGACCACTCCTTCCACAATCCCCCTCCCCCCCAACCAGAGAGCATATATACTCCAGAACAGCATAAAGCATTAGGAAGCTTTTCAGAGCTTCAATTTGGGGCAGAGGATGAGGAGAGGACTTCAGAAAGAAACAACAATAAAAGGGGAAAGTTCTAGGCTACAATCAAACCTCCGTCCAAGGGGGCTGGGGATGTGTTTCAGCTCTTGTCGAGGACCCGTGTCCGATTGAAGCACCCATGTCAGGAGGCTCACAACTGCCTGTTACTCCATCTCCAGAGGGTCTGATTCCATGTTCTGACCTTCACAGGTACCTGCACCTACATATCCATGCACAGACCTGCTCACACATGAATGCACACATATACACACCATTTTAAATCTTTAAAAATATAGTAAAACAGCCAGGCGTGGTGGCGCACGCCTTTAATCCCAGCACTCGGGAGGCAGAGGCAGAGGCAGGCGGATCTCTGTGAGTTCGAGGCCAGCCTGGTCTACAAAGCGAGTCCAGGACAGCCACAGATACACAGAGAAACCCTGTCTCGAAAAACCAAAAAAAAAAAAAAGAAAAATATAGTAAAACGTCATTACCAGATATGTTGGCCTTTCTTCGTTTTAAAATCATCCTAGGAAAGTTAAAGTAAAATTTAATTGAATTAATAGTTTTATTTGTCAAAAAAATTTAAATAGGGAGGACAGGGTGTTTGAAACAACATCATAGAAAAGCTTCTAAAAATCCAATTGAACCTTTTTTGTGAAGAGGAAGCCTTCTATTTTTTCAAACCTCACACACCGCTCATCGTATTCAATTTATCTTTTCTCAGTGGCAGAGCTGTGGTTTGCTCCTAGCAAAGCTCAGGCTGAGGCTGCTCACCCCACACAAATGTTCTGGGAGCCACAGTCCCGGTGGGATGTGCTTGAGCTGTGAATGAATTCATGCCTTTGTCATGAAAGTGTTTATTCTCATGGGACTGGATCAGTTACCCCCAGAGCAGAGCTGACTGCTAGAAAGTGAGTCTGTCCTTTGCTGCCCCCCTCTCCTGATGCACCCACTTGCCCTTCCACCTTCTGCCATGAGTTAAAGAAGCACAAGGACCTTGTGAGATATGGCCACCCAACCTAGAGCTCCCCAGTCTGTAGCATCATGAGCCAAAATAAACCTTTTTCCTTTATGAATGGCTGGGGTTCAGTTTTCTGTTAAAATAAACAAAAGCTAAGACCAACTGATTTTGAAGTTCAGTGTAAGGTTTTTAATGCTTGAGGGGGAAAGACGGGGAAGTCAGTAAAGTGCTTGCTGCACAGCCATGAGGACTTCAGAACAGAGAAAAGAAGAAAATAGTCGGCCATGGTGACACACACTTGTGATCCCAGTACTGAGCGGATAGGCCTTACTGCCTGCTTAGCTTAGCCCATATGGTGAGTTCCAGGCCAGGAGACATCTTGTAGGAAAAGGAAAGAGAAAAGAAAAAAGATGGGATAGCACCTAAGGAATGACACTCAGGGCTGTCCTTTAGCCTTCACACACGTGCGCGCGCACACACACACACACACACACCCACACACCCACCCACACACCCACACACCCACACACCCCTCTTGGGCTAGATAAGAATCCTACTGAACGTAAGAGGAGTCTCGAGCTACCAGAAAGCCTGGAAAAGTCTGGGTAAACCATTTGGATACATATGGATAGGGAATATGGGTCCATTAGATGGAAGGTGATTTTTAAGGATTCTAAGAAAATGACTCCCTAGCCAGTGTCTTTCTCACTGGCTTATTACAGGGTCCATAATTCATTAATTACCTATTGTCTTTGAGGTGACCTTATAAAATCTAGAGTCTAAGAAAGAATAAAACAACCTGTCTCACAGTTCCTTTAGGATGTCAGGATGTTATTTATTGCTAGGAAGCCAGAAGAAGGCAGAGAGATGGTGTTGAACTGAAGATACACTATTTTTGGCTTTATAGTTTTGCCCAGTGTAGACCCTGTAGAAAAATGAAGTGCCATCTCCATCATAGGCACCTTCCAAGGTTCTTGGAGCTTCTTTCTCTGAGAGCTCATATGGAAAAAGATAGTTTAGGTTATGGGTCAGGCTTTTAGATACTAAAGAAAATATCTGTGCAAATAACTCACATGCACGTGTGTGTGTGTGATTTCCTGTGTATGTGTGTGAGCGTGTGTATATGTGTGTGTTACTAGGATTGAGCCCCATGCCTCATATATGCTCAGAAAGCATTTTACCATTGAACTGTATCCCCAGCCCTCATGGTGCTGATCTGGCACCGTGGTGTGGGAATCCTTTGGTTCAGACTCTAGCACATTTCTATCAAGCTGGTCACTCCATCTTCCCTTTCTATCACTAGTGTGTTGCTGACAAGGAACCTCATGGTGAGATGAGAGAAAAGATGAGCCTCCCACCTTGCCACATGCTGACAGCCCCGCTTTCCCATCTGATTTTCCCCAGTGACAGAATCACAGAAGGGCATCTTAATGTCTGTTTACCCATCATCCTCTTTTCCTAGGAGTCAGCACTGTGCCTGCAGGGGTGACCAGGTGGCTTTTGGTCCACTTGGGAAGCTTCTTTCTCCCTTACTGAGGATGTAGGCTCATAGGCTCTGGTCCTTTTTTTTTTTTTTTTTTTTTGGGGGGGGGGGGGGAATAAGTGTAGAAAGGCCAGAACCAGGTTGAGTTTATGTTCTTAAGGGTTTAGTTGTTGGTACTTTCTGCTTGGAAACCAGTGATGTATAGGAGGTGGCAAGATCCCAGTTGTGTAGGCATTTCCCCATTATTCTTCGGGGATCTGTACATCTTTATCTCCTTGGGGAGTGGAGGGTCCATCCTGTCTTCATTTCCTGACTCTGAGCAAGTCTTTTTTGGAGCTGTGATGATCTGAAATCCTAAATACCAACCACTACTGACTTCATTCCTTTGTAGTCTTAAAGCTCTGGAAGAGATACCGTATGATGCTTCACATGCCTTCTCTGTTAATTCTCTCCTGCTTCTTTGTATTTGTCAGTCCTCAGATATATGAAAAAGTGACTAGCTATGACCAGTTTCCATTTTGAGGGTCCCTTACTCCTCCAACTCTTCCTGGTTGAGAGTTTCCAACAGCCTTCTTTGTCCTGGTCAGCTTTCCCAGTGTCTTTATCTCCTCTAAATGTGATGCCCTGGGAGTAGTAGGTCAGCACGTGCTATGAAAGCCCAAGGTAGAGTCGCTATCATGAAAAAATGCTTCCTTAGCCAGCGACATATTAGTGCCCCAGCCGTGCTCAGCTTTGGGTCTGTTTCACTCTGCTTCCAGGCAGAAGTTCTTATTGTGATGGTCATTCTAAAATCAGAATTTTGTTCATTGTATTTTTATCTATTCTTATTTTTTCAATTTATTTTATTTTTTATGTAGATGAGTGTATGTGTGTGTGTATGTATACCATTATCATGATACATGCCTGATGCTTTGAGGACTCAGAAGAACATTAGATCCCCTGGAACCAGAGTTACAGATGGTTGTGAATCTCCTGACAGGTGCTGGTAACTGAAAAAGCAACAAGTCCTCTACAAAAGCAACGAGTGTTTTGACTACTGAGCCATCTCTCCAGCCAGTCCCCATTTTATCTGTTCTTCACTTTGGTAATAGTGTTATTCATCACCCACACACAGATGGGAGTCTTGTGTGATTTCAATTCAAACAATTGTTGAAGGAGTAAAGAATTTTTTTGGTTTAATCTCTTCACCTGTTTAAATATTCATAATTATGTATGCCTATGGTATATAAAGGGTGACATTTTCTTTTCTTTTTCTTTTTTTTTTTTTTTTTTGGTTTTTTGAGACAGGGTTTCTTAGTGTAATAGCCCTGGCTGTCCTGGACTTGTTTTGTAGACCAGGCTGGCCTCGAACTTGAACTTACAGAGATCTGCCTGCCTCTGCCTCCCAAGTGCTGGGATTAAAGGCGTGTGCCACTACGACCGGCTTAAGGGTGACATTTTCAAATGTGCATCATAATGAACAGATCAGATTGGCACATGTCATCTCTGTTATTGGCTATTTCTTTGTTATAAGAACATTCAAAATCCTAACCTCATTATTTTGAAGTATATAATTAAATGTTTTCAAATATAGTTGCCCTATTACGCTACAGAATAGTAGACTTTACTTCTTCTACAAGATTTTTTTTTTGATGTGCATTGGTGTTTTACCTGCATGTATGTCTGTGTGATGGTGCTGGATCACTTGGAACTGGAGTTACAGATAGTTGTGAGCTGCCATATGGGTGCTGGGATTTGAACCCAGGTCCTCTGGAAGAACAGGCAGTGCTCTTAACTGCTGAACCTCTCTCTAGCCTCCAAGGATTTCATTTTTTATGTATTAGGAACTGGAGGAAGAACACAGAGATATGAGTGCTCACCTAGCATACATATACGAGGGTCTGGATTCAATCATCAGTACTTCCAAAGCAAACAAAAAGAAACATTAAAAAAATATGTATGTTGGGATTGTCTCTGTGTAGAAGAACCTTACTTGGGCTCCTGATTCTAGAAGAGATTTTCCAGTCTGCAGGGTCTTCTGTTTGCTTGGGGTATCGGGGATTGTTTCAGCTTCAGCAATTGAACATACTGAAAGGCAAAGGTTGAGTGTTGGGCTCACTAGGAGGCGTCATGGCTCAGTCCACTGGCCAGGTTTTCAGTCACCGGGTCCTGGCTGGACACCGAGCACTGTGTCTGGGAAGGGGTTGGCGTCTAACTGCGCATGTCTGTGTCTTGCAGTTACCTGGCTGAGCAGTGCTGGAATGGCGGCTTTATCTACCTGATCATGCTGCGGCGCTTCAAGCACAAAGCCCACCTGACTTACAATGGCAACAGCTCAGAACCCGGAGAGACACCTACCTTGGAGCTGGGTGACCAAACTTCAAAAAAGGGCAAAAGAACAAGAAAGTTTGGGGTCATTTCCAGACCCCCTGCCAACAAGGCCCCTGAAGAATCCAAGAGCAGCAGTGGCTGTGATGTGGCAGATGACCCCAACTCTGAGTTGGAGAACGGCAGCACAGACCCTGACCTTGGAAATGGAAATGACCATGCCTTTGAGTTAGAAAATGGCCCACATTCTCTCAAGGATGTGGGTGGACCCCATCTGGAGGGGTCAGAAGGAGATAGAGGGGTAGAACTCAGAATTCCAAAGACAGAAGCTCCTCTGGGCAACAGCAATGACAAACACCACTTCTCAAAAACTGGGAAGACAGACTTCCAGTCAGATGAGTGTGTGGCACGGGTAAGGTGCAGTTGGATTATAGAATCCAATCATTTTGGTTTTTTACCTTTTTCTGAATGTACTTGTGTGTGCGTGTGTGCCTGCCTGCCTGCCTCCCTGTGCATGTAGGAAGAGGCCAGAGGACAATCAAAGGTATCATTCTTCAGGTGTCCTCTACCTTGTATTTTCAGGGGAGGTCTCTCACTAGCCTGAAACTCACCAAGCAGGTTAAGCTGACTGGCTGGCAAGCCTGGAATCTGCCTGACTCCCATTCTCCAACATGCCCCCATAGCTGGCTTTTCCTACGGGTTCTGGGTCCTCATGCTTGCAAGGCAAAGCACTTCACTGTCTCAGCAGCTCTTTCCTAGAATCTGGTCTGGTCCTAGAATCTGAATTTTAACATAAATACTGTGAAAGTTGCTTTTCAAGTTTAGAAACTATACCTAAGATAGCTTTGTAGGTAGAAGCCTACAAACTCATCGAATTAAATGTTCAGAACCTATAACAATAACAGAAAAGTTCCAGACATTTTATCCCACTTAAAGAGCCAGTGAAGTGATCCCAAGTGGAAACTTGAAGCCTTCTGTGGTAAAATCTGAGCCCTCTGAGGCCCAGATAGTGCATTGAGCAGCCTTGCTATTCATCACTAATGTCACAGAGAAATTGCTACTTCAAGGCCAGAGATTCCTGGTGGCAGTTGATAATGCAAACACCAGCCTCAGTGTGACACAGGAAGGCCAGTTGATACAGGGAAGCATCTGCTTTTATTTTTAACAGTTCAAAGCCAGTGCTATTTTTATGAGATCACGTTCTTCTTACACTGGTGAATTCCACTGACATACAGAAGCTTCTCGCCAAAATCTCATAGAAGTGGCTTCCATGTCAGGCGGAGGTCAATCCTGTGGAAGTGAGAAGAGACTAGAGTGGAATGAAAATTCTATTGCAGGTTGTCTCCCCAGCATCTTTTCTTAGTTATGCTTCTGTACAGAGGACATGTCTGTGACATGAACCCTCCTGGCAGAGGATGCCATGGAAGCAATGGCTTCCTGAGAGGGTGCTGATTGGCTTGTCTGATGCAGAAAATACCTCTAGGAGTGAAAGGCAAAGGTGGAAAAGACGTCTGAAAGCATCGTGTTTGGTTTGCAGCAGAGAAAGTGCCCTGGGAGCGAACCCGGATGTCTCATAGGGCTGTTTGGTGCAGTTACTTCTGTAGTTTTAACCAATCCACAGGCAGGACTGAGAAGGAATGAAATAACCACTTTCTCATCTGCAAAAAAAGCCGTCTACAGGGGCAGCCTTCCCTGTGGATAAATGGAGGGACAAATGAGAAGAAAGGCCATGCTTCTCTCCCTACTGTCTGTTAGTTTTATGGCGCTCCCTCAGGAGAATTAAAGATCAAACAAGAATGCAGGTGGTGGTAGTGCCCACCTTTAATCCCAGCACTCAGGAGGCAGAGGCAGATGGATCTCTGTGAGTTCGAGGCCAGCCTGGTCTACAAAGCGAGTCCAGGACAGCCAGAGATATACAGAGAAACCCTGTCTCGAAAAACCAAAAAAAAAAAAAATAGCACAGAACAAAAAGCAAACAAACAAAAATTCCCCCATCATGATTAGACTGTGAATCCACAGTGAAACTTTTAGGCGGATAGTGTTGGCTTCCTTGGTCATCTCAAGGGTTGTGGTACTAAAGAAGGTTGAATCTCACAAACAGTCTAAAAAATTTTGACTTTAATGTCCTAGGATATAATGGAAATAAATTCACATGATTTATAAAGAAAAAGAAAAACCTTACACTTAGAGAAGAGTCCCCATCCCCTACTCACTTTAATTGAAAGACAGACAGACAGACGCAAAATAAAATTGAATTTCTGGATTAGACTGTGAAGGCTGTGTATACCAGCGGCCCTCTTGCCTACCTATTGAGTTCAAGGTCAAAATGAACCAGAAGGTGTAAAGATTTTTAAAATGCAAATCCTAATCTATTGCTGTGGGGAGGATTTTTTTAAATTTTTCTAAATTGCATTTTGCATCTTTTTATTTGGGGTGAGGGGCATGCATGCCGCGGCACACGTGTGTCAAGGTCAGGGGACAATTTGAAGGCATCAGTTCTCTCCTCGCACCCTATGGCCCCCAGTTCTGAACTCAGGCCGTCAGCTTGGCAGCAGGCACTTTTACCCACTGAGCCATCCATTGTCTCTTCAGCTCTGTGGGACAACTTTTTTAAAGCCGCATTTTTTTCTTGAAGGAAGGAATCTGTCACCTGCAATTGGAGCACTTTCTAAGTCTCTATATTGTACAGGGTGATGGCTGACTCCGTGGTCTGGTCTCACTGTTGGAGAGTGAGAATGGAGCACACATCTAGGCTCATGTTATTACCCACACACCCCAGCGGCTTCTTTCCTGGTGCATTTGCTCAGGATAGAGGACCAACGAGCTCTTCACAGCTCCCTCCACCCCGCATCAGCAGCCCTTGACATAACCCTCCATGAAGAATGGCTGGGTTCTTGGGCGGCAGTGAGTGGATTTTTTTTTTTTTTTAATTTTTACTCCAGCATAGTTGAGACCAAGGTCATGCTAAAGTGGAATTTCCAGAAAATAGCTATTTACCTCTTAAGTCTTTGGGGAGGGGAATTCCATTCTCTTTGAATAATAGGAAAGTTCATGTGTCAATGTAATTCCGTTTCTGCTTTATTAATGACTTAATATTATCCATGGAGACTTAAGAAGTTACAGGAAAGGTCTAGAATGCCCAGTCAGACCATTTTGTTTGGCAGGTTCTTTTTTTATTATAGACATATTTGTTCTAAGAAAATATTACATTAAAATAAATCATGGGTCATTGTTTCCCTGCTCCATTCTCCCTTAGTGGCACAATGGGAAATATATTTCCTCTTACCAATTGTGTTTGGTTTTGTTGCTGCTGTTGTTTGAGGTTTTTAGGTTTTGGGGTTTGTTTTTTTTTTTTTTTTGAAACAGAACTTGTTACACACCTCTCAATGGCCTAGTACTACATAGCTCACATTGGCCACGAACTCAAAACAGTCCACCTGCCTCAGCCTCTCCAGTGTTGAGATTACAGCTGTGAGCCACCATGCCTGGGGCTGTAACTATTTTCTTTTAAAAAAATGTTTTAATACATATCTGTGTGAGCCTCTGTGAATTAATGTGCACCACGCGCATTCAGGAGCCCCTGAAGGCCAGAAGAGGGTGTTGGGGATCCCCTGGAGCTGGAGTTCCAGGCAGTTATGAGCTGCTGTGTGGATGCTGGGAACTAAACCCAGTTCCTCTTCAAGAGCAGTGAGCACACTTAACTGCTCAGCCTCCTCTTCAGAGACCAAATATTTTCCCTTAAAAATTGATATCTTTGTGTAAAACAGTAACTCAAACAATGCGCATATAAGCAGATTGCTCTTTTTAAAATGCAAAACTTGGGTCCATCTTCTAAAACGCAAGAATAACTTAGCACAAAGACAAGTAATTTTACAGAGTACCTCAGAGAAGTTTTGTAGACTTTCTAACATAGCCCATTTATCATTGAAGAAGATAACTGCATTTGTCTGTTTACCTAGATTGTGTCTTTTTGTAAAATGCCAAAATGCATACAACAAGTTGCAGGGAAGGGAAAATCCTACCAGGCCAGCCGATTTACTTGTGACAGCTGTACAGTGATGTCTAACCCCAGTCATCATTATTTACCCTGTACCCCATCAGATCTTTCCCCTTAATGTGATTCACTGGGGACCTCGGATAGGTACCCCAGATCTACATCTGCAGGAAAGGGTGGGATGTCTCCCACATGGCCACAGATTTGCACTGACCAAGAACAGCCTAAGGAGGATTCTCTTCTAGGGAACCCCCAATGTCACTGAGAGAACGAACACATTGTCCTTTGTGGTCATATCTCCTAAGTCCAGATCTGTGTCTTCATCTCTTTCCTTCTTCTCTAACCTTTCTACCAACTGCCTGCAGTATGACCCCATTATAGAGTGAATGCCAGCCTTCCTGAACGTGACTTCCACCCCAGTTTTGCTTGGTTTTATCCAAGCTTGGGTGGCCATTTGTTCTGAATTGTCTAGGACTAGATTGTTTGTCACTGAACATGCTAGGAAAGCCCCCTTGGCAAAGTCTGCAGAGATTACTGTCCTCTTGCTAGCATCATGCCCATACTTTTGTCAAGTCCTTATAACACTGGTTCCCTTTAAGCTTTCACAGCCCCAGCTACATTTTATCCCCCACTATAAGAACATGAGATCATGCAGGTGCAAAAATTGGTCTCCTACGCACTGTCCCTCAGTCACTCTCCTTCCTCCCAATCATCCACTGAGGGACCTCTCTGAAAAGCAAAGCAAGTTTCTTATTCTCACACACATGTCCATATATACAACCACACATACACTGTAGTTAAGCCCTTTGGGTGAGTCCACAGTGATGCCCAGATGCCTTGGTATATCATTCAAGGCTCTCTATTCTCTGATCCATACTTAACTTTTCTCCTCTGGCTCCCTTGTTTTGTGTATATATAGATATTGTGTGTGTGTGTGTGTGTGTGTGTGTGTATGTACTAAATTTTAAAAGATAGGATAAAGGAGTCACATTTATCAACAACTGAAAGAGTAAGGTCCAAAGGCGCACCCCCAACACAAGAGTTTCCATTCTCATGGGAACAAGCACATCCCATCCTGGTACATGGATGTACTCCCCAAGCCAGAGACACTCTAAGCCATACACAGGATGGATCTTCTTGCACAGAGGCTTCATCTTGCCTATAAACTGAGCAGTGTGGTCTGATGACTAAGGGACTTTAAGCCCTGACATTGCGATCACACATTTTTCATTTCTTACTGATTATTCTAAATAAGAAGGGATAAGCAAATAGTCTCAGAATAGGCTTGCACTGAGGGCCAAGACATTTACTGCAGTGAAATTTTGTTTCAATGATGTGTCTTCTCACATTTGGGGCAAAGATGCTATTGTAAAATGCTCTTCTGGCTTCTAGCAGAAATGAGGTCATTTAAATGTTGCATGGCAGCTCTTTAATGTGCCCCCCTGTTTTAGTAAATATGTCCCCACGCTGAGTTCAGTGAAGCATTGCACGTGTGAACTCGCACAGTAGTTGTGGCTTACAGGAAAGGTTAATGCTGTTATTAGTGCAGAAGTACATAGCAGCCTGTTTTTCATCATTTGGCTTTTTTTTTCCCATAAACTCACAGAGTCTCATTGCCCTTTAAGCCATTATAATAGAAAACTAATGCCCAAGCCATCTGTCTAGAGAGGCCCTATCTTGGAATTCAGTTGGCTCTACAGCTTGACCTGTGTCCACATGCCAATCACAGGCAAACACACAGGTCTCCTTTCTGGAAAAACCTCTTAATGTCCATCTCAGTGGTGCTGAGAAAACCACTAGATAAGATTTGTGGATAAGCCTTCTGCGCTGATTAATTCCTCTATACCTATGGAATATTGCTGTGCTCTGTTCTAGTTGCTAGAGTATCCATTTGGTAAGTGAGCTAGACCCAATACCACTTACAGCATAGAAGGGCTATAAAGGAGCCTATAAAATATCAGATGATATCAAGTACCATTAGTGAACTAAACCAAGGTGAAGAGGGAGATGGCAGGATATGTTGCCCGCAGGGATAGCTAATATCAGCTGTCAGCAAAGGTGAGCTCTCTGAAGAGTTAGTGTGTATGCTGAGGCATGTCATGGAAGAAGAGCCCTGCAAGAAGGTGTCAAGAGAACCAGCAAGAGTGGGTGCAAGCAGCAGGAGCAAGAGGGTGTTCCCAGAACAAGAAATGGTCCTAGGAGAGGACACACATGAGTGGACAGGCTAGCTTATAATGTTTTTGGTACAGGCCAGAGGATGGTCTGTGAAAACCATGGCACTCACTTTCCCAGTGAATGAGTTTATTAAATGCACAGCAAGATAAGTGTATAAAAGAGTGCATAGCAAATTAGATAGATAGCTGACAAAACACGGTTAAACCGGCTAGTAGAAACATCTAGCAGAAATCAAATGGGGAAGCCCTTCTAAGGCAGCCAGCTGGAGTTCACAATAAAGAGCATCCCAGGCAGGTCAGAGGGACCCCTCCAGTGAGACATCGAGTAAAAGAATGAATGGCAACAGATAGAGATAGCGCCATCAAATCTGGAACTCATAGTGTCCAATGGAAACTGGCTAGGGATATTGGGACAGTCAACTGGAGTCCCGTCTAAGCCATCTCTCCATTTCCAGTGGCTGAGCTCCCAGCTTCCCCTCCCCGCAGTAGGCATTTTCACCCCAATGGATAAACAGTAGTAACGTCCTTTGGAATTAGTTCACCTTCTAGCTGTTCTCCAGGACACAGTGTTTTTATTCTTGTGCTATTTTGCCTTCCCTGTTTAGGGTAGCCATCCCATCCCCAGACAAGGGGGGCCATGGAGGACACTTTGACAAACCTAGTTCTGAAATAGGGGGAACAAACCCCCTTTGAGAGCCTTTGAGCCCATGACAGTTCACTGTGGATAGAAGGTCATGCCCACCAGCACAGAGTGGGGACCTTGTTGTCGGCTCATAGCTAGTTTAAGCTCCCAAGGGGTATAAGCAGGGGATGTCATGGCATGTCCTTCTAGAGCATTTCCCCTGGATGTTCAGCAGCAAATATCCTGTGGAACCAACTAGTAAACTAAGAGACCAGATTACAGGCGTTTGTGATCATTAAAGCCATAGATGCCAGTGTCTTTGAAAAGAGTACTTCTGGGTCAAATGAGAAGGCAGATGTGGGCTCTACTTCAGAAGCAGCCCCTGTGGATCTCTCCCATGGTCCAGGAGCAGCAAATGATGCTGAAGATCATACATGGATTTGGAGCTGACACATCCTCTGCATGCTGAGTAGATTATGACCTTTTCCTACTGAGATGGGAAATCCAGGAGTAGGAGGGGCAGGAGTCTGGTTTTGACCTTACTGAGGTCTGAATTAGATACCGGAGTGGAGAGGTAAGCAGACAGTTAGAAATGCATTCAGGCCGGGCAGTGGTGGCGCACGCCTTTAATCCCAGCACTTGGGAGGCAGAGGCAGGCGGATCTTTGCGAGTTCGAGGCCAGCCTGGTCTACAAATTGAGTCCAGGACAGCCAGGGCTACACAGAGAAACCCTGTCTCGAAAAACAAAAAAAAAAAAAAAAAAAAAAAATGCATTCAGTATCGATTTGTTTAAGGGAGCCTATTTGCTTTTGACCAGGACTGACTCTTACCTAGTAAATTTGAAATATTTATTTTATTTTTTGGTTGTGAGCCTAGCCTTTAACGGCTGAGCCATCTCTCCAGCCCATATTTATTTTATTTTTAACTAAATGTTTTAGCCCTGAGCAGCTAAATTTCATACCATTAATTGTAATTGTAATTGTACCAGTTAAACTGGTAGCATTTTCCTCTGTTGCTATTTAAACTCCTCCAATAAGATGGCTCAGCAGTTAAGAGCACTGACTGCTCTTTCAAAGGACCTGGGTTCAAATCCCAGCACCCACATGGCATTTCACAGATGTCTGTAATTGCTGGGCATGGTGGCGCACGCCTTTAATGCCAGCACTAAGGAGGCAGAGGCAGGTGGATCTCTGTGAGTTCAAGACCCTCCTGGTCTACAAAGTGAGTCCAGTCAAGAATACACAGAGAAACCCTGTCTGGGGGGAAGGGGGGAACAAAA